>WSUI01000001.1:81641-96463 GCA_019633595.1 Tulasnella sp. UAMH 9824 | reverse complement strand
GAGGTGAGACCTATCCGGATCATCCACCGCAGTAACACGGTCCGCTGACGCCTGTCGACCCCAGAAATCTTTTCACTGAAAATGGCCAACGGCACGATCGTGGTCCTGAACACCCCTCAAGCCGTACGCTTCGTACTCGACACGAAGAACGCTGTTACTGCGGATAGACCAAACTTCTTCGTTCTCAATTACGTGACCTCTAATCTTCATATGGGATTTATCAAATACGGTGAGTGATAACCTGGCCGTCATTGTCCTCTCGAGCGTTGACCAATAATTTCCGTCCGCTCGGAAAGGTCCGACATGGAGAACCCTGCGGAAAGCCGCAACTGAAATTCTGAACGTGAAAGCCTGTACACGGCACCTTCCGATCCAGTACGCGGAATCAGCGCAGCTTCTGTACGACCTTGTTATGGAGCCCGAGGTCCGTACCTATTTTTGCACACCTCCTTTCATGATTGCGCTTCTTACGACTCCCCCACTTCCAATAGGAGCACTACACACTCTGTCACCGATACTCGTCCAGCGTTGTAATGTCCGTCGTCTTCGGTCAACGAATTCCCCAGATGTCCTCCCAGCTCGCCAAGGGTTTGGCTCAGAACAGTGCTGACCTTGACCACCTCGTGAAACCTGGTAACACTCCTCCAATCGATCTCATTCCCGCATTCAAGTATGTTCCTGAACGGTGGGCCAAGTGGAAGACGTTCTGCAACGAATCACGGGACCGGCATCGCGTCTATTACGATGATCTCGTCGGCGGCTGCGAAAGGAGGCTACAAAACGGGACGGGCAACGGTTGCTTCATCGAGACACTTCTGGAAAGGAAGGAGGAGCTTGGATTGACGAGGGAGATGATTATGTAGGTACTTCTCCCCGTTGGCTCGGAAAAGGATTGCGCTGACGCGGAGGTGACCTTCCACAGGTACCTGGGCGAGGCGCTAGTCGAGCCGGGTTCAGACTCGACCAAGACATACCTTCAGAATATGATTCTGCTACTGCTCAGCCACCCACATGTCCAAGAAAAAGCGAAGAACGAGCTTGATCAAGTCGTGGGCACCGACCGCCTGCCGACGTTGGACGACATCAAGGACCTTCCCTATATCAGGGCGGTCCATGACGAGGTACGTCGCTATTGAAACTATTATTTTCTTTTGATTGACTTATTTTTCGAATATACATAGGTCAATCGACTCCGCCCATTCGGTCCCTTGGGATTGCCTCACTCGGCGTCGGAGGAATTCCACGTATGTGCAACAGAGGACCGCTATGATTGTTCCAAATCCCCTAACTATCTTTCTCCAGTACAACAATTATCGCATTCCAAAGGATAGCACGATTTTCATCAACGTCTGGGCCATCTATCATGACGAGGACCTCTTCGACGAGGCTAACACCTTCAATCCGGACCGATTCTTATCTAATCCTCTGGGTGTGAAAGATGGCGTTGACATGAAGGAGGTCGGGAACCTCAAGGATTTGGTATTTGGAGCTGGAAGAAGGGTGTGCCCTGGCATGAACCTTGGCAGGAGTTCAATGGTGCGTTTGCCCGACATCCAACTAGTCATTGAATCATTCCCAACACATCTCTTCCCACTTTAGATCCTCAATACTGCTCGCATTCTATGGGCATTCGACATACTGAAGGCGAAGAACGCCGATGGCTCATTGATTGAGCCGAACTTCGAGGATTGCCACCCCGTAAGTAATCCTCTCCGATCCTACAAAAACCGTGTCATCTAAAGACTTACCTTCTAACTTTGCTTCTATAAGACGTCTTCGAATGCCCCTGCACCGTTCAAATGTGATATCCGACCCCGCTCGGACAAGCACAAGCAACTCATCTGTCGGGAGTTTGCGGATGCTATGACCACAACAAGCCTCTTCGAGCAAGAGCTCGTTGACGCCGATAAGGAGTTTATGCGGGATGCGAAGGTGAAGGCAGAGCATGTGGTCTTTGGGTGAGGCATCGAACCACGAAACTCGTGTTCGGTGATTCGGTTTCTTGGTTCGGTGACAGATAAACTTCTCTGGAAGATCATGTGTGTAACTATTTATAATCTCTGCTATTTAACTAGTAATATTATCTATAGTGAAAATGGGAAGCCCGAGGCATTTTGAGTAATTGAGCCTATGTCACCGCTCTCCCCAAGTTCGCCGTCCGGATCTACTTCCACTCCCCGGAAGCGCCGAAAAGCTCAATCAGCACGGAATGCTCCCGCTCTGGACATGAATCAGCCGCGAGGGATGGGATCGAATCTTTTCATCTCAAACCGGTCCGCGATCCGTGTTGCGCGACGACACCATTTTCAGCACAAGGGAGTTCATGACCCTCTGGTTGCAGCATAATGAGAAAGAGGAGACGCTCATTGACACTCGAATAGCAGAAGCGCGTGCTCAGCAAGTTGCGCACAACATTGCTTTGTAAATTTCGCACCAGCACTGCACTCTTAACCCTTTGTCCCTGTTTGCACCCCGATCTAGGGACGTGAGATAAGCACCAGCGATACAAAACGTTGTGGACATTCAGCCCCTTTCCTCTTCCTCTTTTCCATCTTCCCCTTCCCTTTCCCTCTTCAGCATGCCAACCATCTCTCCTTTCACGGCTGTTATAACAGCCATCGTGGCCGGAGGCATTGTCGAGCTCCTCCGCATCGGCCGCCGAGATTCTGATCTCCCTCCAGGTCCACCCACCAAACCGGTGGTTGGCAACCTGACAGACTTCCCTCTCAGCGAGCCCCACTTACAATTTGCTGAGTGGGCGAAACAGTATGGGGGTATGACTTGACTGGACTATCCGTCGGGGTAGCGCGCTTCGCTGACAACCGTGGAACGCAGAAATCTTTTCGCTCAAAATGGCCAACGGCACAATGGTCGTCTTGAACACCCCTCAAGCCGTTCGATTCGTGCTCGACACGAAGAACTCCGTCACTGCCGACAGGCCAGACTTCTACGTTATCAATTACGTGACCTCGAATCTTCACCTTGGATTTATCAAATATGGTGAGTAATCACCAGACCTTGATTGTTCTTCCGAGCATTTATTAATAATCGTCATCCCCTCGGGAAGGCCCGACATGGAGAACCTTGCGGAAAGCGGCGACCGAGATTCTGAATGTAAAGGCTTGTACGCAGCATCTTCCAATCCAGTACGCCGAGTCGGCGCAGCTGATGTACGATCTTCTCATGGAGCCTGAGGTCCGTACCTGTCTTTGCACACCTCCTTTCAAGACATGTTTCTCACAGAGTCTGGACTTCCAATAGGATCACTACTCGCTTTGTCACCGATACTCGTCGAGCGTTGTAATGTCCGTCGTCTTCGGTCAACGAATTCCCCAGATGTCCTCTCGGCTTGCCGAGGGTTTAGCTCAGAATAGTTCTGACCTCGACTATCTCGTCAAACCCGGGAACACCCCTCCGATCGACCTCATTCCTGCATTCAAGTATGTTCCGGAAAGGTGGGCCAAGTGGAAGACATTCTGCAACGAATCTCGGGACCGGCATCGCGACTACTACGATGATCTAGTCGGTAGCTGCGAAAGGAGGCTACAAAACGGAAAAGGCAACGGATGCTTCATCGAGACGCTCTTGGAGAGGAAAGAGGAGCTCGAAATGACTAGGGAAATGATCATGTGTGTTCTTCGGTGGGCTTGGGAGAGGATCGCGCTGACGCGGAAGTTACATTTGCAGGTACTTGGGCGAGGCGCTAGTCGAGCCGGGTTCAGACTCGACAAAGACATACCTTCAAAATATGATTCTACTACTTTTGAGCCACCCAGAAGTGCAAGAGAAGGCGAAGAGGGAGCTTGACAAAGTGGTTGGCTCCGACCGCCTGCCGACACTGGACGATATGAAAGACCTTCCCTACATCAAAGCGGTTCAAGAAGAGGCAAGTCGCTGTGGGAACTATTATTGTATTGCGACTGACCCTTCGTCTAAATGTACACAGGTCAACCGGCTCCGTCCGTTTGGTCCCTTAGGCTTACCTCACTCGGCATCTGAAGAATTCCACGTATGTCCAATCCAGCACCGCTATGGTTATTAAAAAAGCTTACCTATTACACTCCTTGTAGTATAATAACTATCGCATACCAAAAGATAGCACAATTTTCATCAACGTCTGGGCCATCTACCATGACGAAGCCCTTTTCGACGAACCAAACAGCTTCAATCCAGACCGATTTTTGTCAAACCCTCTGGGTGTGAAAGACGGTGTTGACGTAAAGGAGGTTGGGAATTTCAAGGACTTGGTATTTGGGGCTGGAAGGCGGGTGTGCCCTGGCATGCATTTGGGCAAGAGTTCAATGGTGCGTTTGCCGAACACCCAAATAGTCGCAGAGCCATTTCTGACACATCTCCTTCCGCTGCAGATCCTTAATACTGCTCGTATTTTATGGGCATTCGATATATTGAAGGCGAAGAATCCCGATGGCTCGGTGATTGAACCGAATTTCATGGATTGCCACCCCGTGAGTATCCATTCTATGCTACAAATCCCGCGCCACCTAACGACTGACCTTTCAACTTGTATTTATAGACGTCATCCAATGCCCCTGCACCGTTCAAATGTGACATCCGGCCCCGCTCAGACAAGCACAAACAACTCATCTGTCGAGAGTTTTTAGATGCTATGACCACGAGGAGCCTTTTCGAGCAAGACCTTATTGATGCCGATAAGGAGTTTATGCGGGATGCGAGGGTGAAGGCAGAACATGTGGTCTTTGGGTAAAGGCATTGAGCCACGAGCAGTGGTCTGATGATTTGGACTCCTTGGTTCGGTGACAAATAGACTTCCCCGAAGGACCGCATGTGTAAATATTTATAGCATCTACTGTGTAGCTGGTAATGGTATCTATGATGAATATAACGAGTCCGAGGCATTTGAGTAACCGAGCCCAAGGTCACCGGTCACCCTAAGTTCGCCGTCGGGATCGACCACCACTCCCCGGAAGCGCCGAAAAGCTCAATCAAGCTCGTTCCGTCTCTAAGCAGCACGGAACGCACCCGCTCTGGACGTGATTTCGCTGGAGATCTCATTTGACTCCAATCGTTCTTCTCCAGAAGAACCGATTTGTGACGGCTGGCTAAACATACGAGCCTACACACAAAGAAGAAAATGCTTCCGCTGGGTGACGTGTTGTATTCTTCGAGAACACGGCATCGAAGGCATCCTCGAGTGGAATTTCAAATTTGGTTGCTGAGAACCCACCGAATATAGTGGGAACAACCAGCGTAGGGCGGCGTAGTGTCCCCCGAAAATAGATTTCTCTCACATATGAAGACCCCAGCCGGGATGTGGAGCGAGTCCGCCCATTTTGACTCTTCATATGTCCTCTCTCAGCCCTGTTTCTACTGCAGCAGCCGTCGTTGGCGCAGCGGCTTTGTACAAAGTCCTTCAAATCGGAAGACGCGACGCTGACCTCCCGCCTGGACCACCAACTCGCCCCGTCCTCGGTAACCTGTTGGATTTTCCAACAAGCTACGCGCATCTCACGTTCGAGAAATGGGCCAAAGAATATGGCGAAATTTTTTCTTTGAAAATCGCGAACGGAACGATAGTCAGTCTCAACAGCCCGCAAGCGGTTCGATTCGTTCTGGACAAGAAGAATTCGTCGACGGCAAACCGCCCGGAGTTGTATGTTCTCAACTACATTACGAACGGGCTGTTTCTCGGGTTTATGCAGGCTGGTGTGTACCGGACGCCGTCAGAAGAAGTGTTCGAGAGTTCCTAACGTTCTGTGTGCTATGACTAGGTCCTGAGTGGAAGATCATGCGTCGAGCTGTTACTGAAATCCTGAAGCCTCAAGCAGTTGATCGACATCTTCCGATACAATATGCCGAGTCCGCTCAGTTCATGTTCGACCTGATGAGCAAGCCAGAGGTGAGTAACTGCTACCTTTATCCAGAACCTCTGTTTAAAGGAACGCCATCAGGAGCACTACAACCACTGTGCCCGCTATGCTGTTAGCGTTGTCGTGTCAATCGTCTTCGGCCAGCGTATTCCCCGCTATGACTCGCCACTGGCCGCCACTTTCCGGGGGAATAGCGAGATGCTGGATTACCTTCTTCAGACAGGTAACACCCCACCAGTGGATTTGTTCCCGGCTTTCAAGCTTCTGCCTGAACGTTTCGCGAGTTGGAAAACTGTTTGCCGGACACAAAAGGAGCACATCAGACGTTTCTATGATGGGCTGGTCTCGATGTGCGAGGACCGAATGAAGACAGGTAATGGCAATGGATGTTTTGTGGAGACCTTGGTCGAGCGACGCGAGTCCTTAGGCATGACCAGAGAGATGATTATGTGAGAACACCACCACGAATGAAGAATTTCCAACGTTAACAAATGATACAGGTACTTAGGGGAGGGGCTTGTTGAGCCCGGAGAGGATTCGGCTCGGACATATCTTCAAAATCTCTTATTACTGCTGCTTGCCCATCCGGGAGTTCAAAAGCGGGCGCAAGACGAGGCCGATCGAGTTGTTGGCCCAGATCGACTACCCACACTGGAGGACGTAAAAAATATGCCGTATGCACGGGCTGTCATGGATGAAGTACGTTCCTAACTTGAATACGTGCAACAAACGCCCTCACTCCTTCTGGACAGGTAATCCGGTCTAGGCCGGGTCCGCTAGGAGTTCCTCATGCGTCTTCTGAAGAAGTCATTGTAAGTTGGCGTCTATGTTCATCCTGACTCGCTCATCATTGTTCTGACATGGGTTTCTGTCATTTAGTATAAGAACTACCGTATCCCCGAGAAGAGCATCATCTTCTTCAACACTTGGGCTATTTATCATGATGAGAACCTCTTTGATCATCCATGTGAATTCCGTCCGGAAAGATTTTTGGAGTCTCCGCAGGGCACAAAGCAAGGCATCGATCCCCAGGAAGTCGGGAATCTCAGAGATCTCCCGTTTGGGACCGGGCGACGAATCTGCCCCGGGATTCACCTTGCTCGACAATTAGAGGTGGGTCTTGAAGTTTACCGGTCGAAAATCACGTTGTGACGATAATCATGGGTGGGATGAAGATTCTGAACACAGCTAGGATATTATGGGGCTTTGATATTCTGAAGGCAACAGCTCCAGACGGCAGCATCATTGAACCTGATTTGTCTTTAGCCGGTTGCAAACCGGTATGTCCACCCCTTCTGTCCGTTATATATCAGCTAACCTGATGCTTCACTGTCCGATCTCTCTAGAATGCGTCCAATGGTCCAAAATCTTTCGCTGCGGACATTCGAGTGAGGTCGACGCGACACGCACAAGCGATCCGACGAGAGTTTCTGGAGACGAGCGGGAGCTCGGCACTGTTCGAGCACGAGATCGATGAGGAAGACAAAACCTTCCTTCGGGTAGCGAAGCAGTCCGCGGAACTGGCCGTCCAATCGTGAACCAGGTTCTTGGGGTGTACGTCTGCTCATAGGAGAACGATTAAGCTTTGCATCTTCTTACAGTCGTCAAGCTAGAACATTTTGGGTAGCTATTCCTACAATGACGTCACTTCGGTTATGAGGGCGACCCTGACCAGGCAAGCCTCCAAACACGAGGATAATGTGTTCGGGGACAATATATATTCAAGCAAGGGTATTAATACGAGAACCATCATTACCGCCCATCTGTCCCGCGCTGCCCCTCACTCGTAACGCCCCTCACTCCACATTGGGCCCTGCAAAGCATGTCACTGATCGCGCTCCTAATTGCCGGTGCTATTGCCCTCGCTGTCGCCAAAATCCTCTCTATCGGCCAGCGGGAGTCTGACTTGCCTCCAGGACCCCCAACTCGACCGATCATAGGCAATCTATTAGACTTTCCACTGTCTAAGCCGTACCTTGCCTTTACCGCATTAAAAACCTACGGAGATATCTGCTCTCTGAAGATTGCGCACGGTACCATCATCATTCTGAACTCGGTCGAGGCAGAACACCATGTTTTGGTGACATGTAACGCTGCTACGGCGAGTCGACCTGACTTGTATATCCTCGACTACGTTACCGGCGGTTTCTACCTGATACTCATGAAAAACGGTGTGTCTGGGTTTAAAGTACACGGATGGGGCAGTTGAGTCTGACTTTGAAGCAGAATCAAACTGGCGGACTCTAAGAAAAGCAGCCATGGAGACCATGAGTGCGAAAGCCGTTGAGCTACACAAACCGATCCAATCAGCTGAGGCTGTGCAGCTACTATACGACATACTCGTGGATCCGCAGGTGCATTTGTATGATCCGGCTTTTTTCTTCATTTGGGTTCTTGAAGCTAGACTGACTGCCGTTCCACAGAGCCATTTTATTCATTGCAGACGATATGCTGCAAGTGTCGTCACCGCAGTTGTCTACGGCCGGCGACTTCCCCGTGCCAACTCCTACATTGTTCGGACCCTCCATGAAAATACTCAAGTGATCGATGGACTTGCCAAACCTGGAGCAACACCCCCTGTAGACTTAATTCCAGCATTGCACTACATTCCAGAGCGATGGGCAAAATGGAAAACCCTCATCCGCACCGAGCGGGACCGAAAACGCGCTTAATATGACTGGTTGTTGAGCGCAGTTGAAACCAGAATACAGGAAGGCCGCGGGAATGGTTGCTTGATGGAAACCCTCTTGAATGATCGAGAGCAACTTGGTATAACAAGAGAGATGATAATGTAGGCAACTGCATCCCATGGACATGAAACGTGCTCACGAGAAACCTGCCAGGGGCCTGGGCGCGTCGCTTCTTGAACCTGGCGAAGACTCCACGCAACATTTCACTCAGAATTTAATTCGCATCATGGTTAACCACCCACAAGAACAGAAGAAGGCCCAGGAAGCGATCGACCGCGTCGTTGGCATGGATCGGATGCCGACCCTAGGGGACATCTCCAGTCTCCCGTATATACAAGCTGTCGTCAGCGAGGTGAGTAAGGGAACTCAAAACGGACCCGGACTCACTTATTATCACGAAAGATCCTTCGCTTCAGGCCCTTCTCACCTGTGGGTTTCCCACACAAGGTTACAGAAGATGTTGCAGTAGGTTCATCGTATCCCGGGGGCTAGAACATCAGTTCTCATAACAATATGCAGTATAACGGATATCGCATACCCGAAAATGCTGCAGTGCTTGCCAATGTCTGGGGCATATTCCATGATGCCAATCTTTTTGAGGATCCAGACACCTTTCAGCCGGAGCGATTTCTCAAGTCTTCAACCGGAACGAAGCCGGGTCTGGAATCTAAGGCACTCCCACTCCTGAATGACATGATATTTGGCGCCGGAAGAAGAGTCTGCCCTGGCATGCACCTTGCCCGTAACTCATTGGTAAGTCTTTCGACGCAATTTCCGTGAATCGTACCCTAAAATTTTTCTATTTACAGCTACTAAATACAGCGTGTTTGCTATGGGCCTACAATTTTACGAAAGCCAAAAGGGCTGATGGGACAGAAATCGAAGTAGACACCACAGACTGCAAAGATGTTCGTAGTGGATTATCTCGTCGGTGGTTGACAAGAACGCTAACCGACTGGAATGTCCCGCAGAACGCCTCATCCTCACCAAATCCGTTTGAGTGTGATATTCGTCCCCGGTCACAGAGGTATACTCAAGTCATTCGGGAAAAGTTCACTGAATCCGTGCACATATGTGCCCCTTTCGAGCAGGCACTCGATGAGGAGGATGTGGCCTTCCTTCAGGCAGCAAGAGCGAATGCTGCCCAGAACTTGTGAATTTAATGAAATGAAACTTTTACACATGCGCTGAGGGTTTGACTGGGCTCAATGTCCGTCCATTTCTTCGGGCTTCAAGGAGCGAAGCTTTCCAGGACTGATAGAACTTCCCGGCTCCAAGCTTGTATTGCTTATAATTACAAGACTGTGAAGATTCCGCGTGTGTTTTTGGCATTGAACCTCCTTCTAAATGACTTCCTGTCTGGTGCCGGGAGAAGAGTTCGTCCCGCTGTCAATCTGGCTCGCAATTCCTGAGTAGCTCTTTCATCCCTCGTTCCAGTGAGAAATATACTAAGCTGTAGGTTCGTAGCTCCTGAATACCGGACGCGTGCCCTGAGGATTTGATAGAAGTAGCCAAGAGAGCGCGTGGTCAGGATATCAAAGTCGATATAACCGACTGCGAGGACGGTCGTCTCTTGGTCTTCCTGCAGGGTTAACGAAGGTCGAGGGCGCTAACGATGGGGACTATTCCTTAGAACGGGACGTGTGCACCAAATCCGTTCGAGTTTGACACCCGTCCTCGATCCCTGAGGCACGCCAAATAACGCGGGACGTGTTCTAAGAGTCCACACTCCTCCAGCAGGAACTTGATGAGGGCGACAGGGTTTCTCCTCGGGCCTCAGGAGACGAAGCTTCGCAGATCTCGGAAAATATGCTTGCTCAAACCTTTTGAATTCGTTTCAATAGCCATATACTGCGTGTTAGTTTCCCCATTTCGATCGCTTCTTCGACTAGAAATCTGCAAAAAAGGAGTGCATGCGTGGTTAATTAGGCCCGCACAATGCCGAGCAGAGTAGGACCCACGGTCCATCGAGGAAAGAACGCACTAGCCTACTCGGAGGGTAACATAAATAAATGAAAGAGCGGAGAGGCGCATAATATCAGAGCACCTGAACTAAACCAATCGGATGCAGATGTCACATCAGATGGGCTAGGACCACCAAGCTTCCCGGCGGAGTGGTTCTTGACTGGACAACTTTTCGAACTCCGCGAGGTGGCCAGGGCGAATCAGCATCAAGGATAACGTACAGACCTCGATCACCTGACATGGATGTGAACCCTTGGAAGCGTCAAATATAAGGACGTGCATTCTCTCCTCGCTGGTCCTCCCAAGCTTCACAGTCTTTCACCATGGGGCTGACTCAGGGTATATCTCCAATTACCATTGCATTCGCCTGCGTTGCTGCGGTAGGCGTCGTCAAACTTTTTAGGATGGGACGGCGAGAGCCCGACCTCCCTCTGGGACCGCCGACTCCACCAGTCATAGGCAACTAACTGGACATCCCGTTATCCAAGCCGCATTTTGCTTTCACAGCGTTAAAGGCCTACGGAGACATCTGCTCTCTGAAGATAGGTTATGGGACCGTCGTCGTCCTGAACTCGATTGAGGCGGCGCATCATGTCCTTGTGGCTTGTAACGCCGCGACCGCAAGTCGACCGGATATGTATATCCTCAACTACATCACGAGTGGTTACTTCCTACCATTTATGAAGAACGGTACGTACATTCAAGCATAGGACCAAATGTCTTCTTCATCTGACTTACAAGACAGACTTGAATTGGCGGATCATGAGAAAAGCGGTCCTTGAAACGATGAACAGCAAAGTCGTTGACCAACACAAGCCTATCCAGGCAGCTGAGTCCGCGCAGCTAATGTATGATCTTCTTGTTGACCCGAAGGTACCTCCTCTTGGATCTCCTCGATTCCCCCACGTGTAATATTGAACGGACCTCCTTCCTTCTCCACAGAATCATTTCAATTACTGCAGACGTTACGCTTCGAGCGTTGTCTGTGCAATAGTATTCGGTCGGCGATTTCCACGTGCTAATTCTTATGTCGCTATCACACTGCACGAAAACAGCCAAGCACTTGATGGTCTTATCAAACCTGGGTCAACGCCGCCCGTAGACTTAATCCCGGCTTTGCACTACGTTCCCGAGCGTTGGGCAAAATGGAAGACCCTAATACGTACACAGAGGGAGCGTCATGGTGGATTTTACGACTGGCTTCTGGGAACCGTGGAGACGCGGGTCGAGGAAGGTCGCGGAAATGGTTGTTTAATCGGAACCCTTTTGAGAAACAGAGAGGAACTCGGCATCAACAGGGAGATGATAATGTGCGTAGGGCTACTTTAATGCTTCGGAATGCGCTGAACCCGCTATAGGTACTTGGGTGGATCGCTGCTGGAGCCTGGCGAGGACTCCACAAAAAGCCTCATGCAAACTTGATTCGAATCATGGTTAATCATCAAGCCGAGCAGTACAAAGCACGAGAAGAGATTAACCGAGTTGTGGGCCGTGATAGAATGCCGACTTGGGATGACATCCCCTACCTCCCTTACGTGCACGCCATCGTTCGAGAGGTATGTAGGTAAACCTGGACATACGTAGATCACTAACTGAATTCATGTTTTGGAAGGTTATTCGCCTCAGACCATTTGCACCGCTAGGTCTGCCGCACATGGCAACAGAAGATGTTGCAGTGGGTTTAGCGCGGTATGACGGAAAAGTGCTACTGACTCTGACTAAATCTTCTAGTATAAATGATATCGAATACCCTCAAATGCTACGATACTTCTCAATGTCTGGTGTATATTTCATGATGAAACTCTGTTCGAAGCCCCAGATACCCTCCGGCTCCAGCGATTTCTGGAATCCCCGACCGGAACCAAAGTAGATCTGAAGCCCAAGGTGCACCCGCTTCTAAACGATTTGGTTTTTGGAGCCGGTAGAAGGATCTGCCCGGCTATCCACCTCGCTCGCAACTCTTTGGTGATTCTTTTATCTTTCACTCTGACGAGAAGTAGACTGAATCCCACTCTCGTAGCTCCTAGGTACCGCACGGCTACTATGGGGATTTAATTTTAAAAAATCACAGGGAAAAACGGGGTGGAAATTGAAGTTGATACTACAGATTGCAAGGATGTTCGTCTCTAACTTCACTGGTTAACGGAGAGCGCCAACGCTGATAATGAGACCCGTCCCTTAGAACGCCACGTGTTCACCAAATCCATTTGAATGTGAGATTCGACCTCGGTCGCGAAGGCACGCTCAAATCATTAGGGAAACTTTCGTCGAGTCCACGCTTGGTTGCGCCCCCTTCGAGCAGGAGCTCGATGAAGAGGACATGGCGTTTCTCCGAGCTGCAAGGAGCGAAGCTTCTCAGGGTCCATGATATCTATTGCCTCCAAGTTTGTATTGGTTATAATTTTACAACTGTGAAGCAAGACTATGTTGTGTGCTGCTTGCAAAGCTTGGCAGCTTCGGCTTCCCATGGCGTCCCTGTCCGTGGGGCTTTCGACCACTGTTGAGCCGCCAAACACAGGACAATGTCTCGGAGATAGTGCAATTTACTTACTTCTGTCCCCCTACCCCGGGTATTAATGTTTGATGAGCGCGAGATGTAAAAACCACCTTTACTGCCTCTTCGTCCTGTACCACGTTAGAGTCGCCAAACGCTCGTTCATACATATGGGGCCGCCGCAAGCTCCATCTCCAGTTACCCTTGCCATTGCCTGCGCAGTTGCCGTAGGTGTTATCCGACTTCTCCGGATGGGACGGCGAGAGCCCGACCTACCTCCAGGACCACCTACTCGACCAGTCGTGGGAACCTACTAGACATTCCCTTATCCAAGCCGCACCTTGCCTTTACAGCTCTAAAGACATACGGAGACATCTGCTCCCTAAAAATTGGTTATGGCACTGTCGTTATCCTTAACTCTATTGAGGCTGTACATCACGTTCTTGTAACGTGTAATGCTGCTACTGCGAGTCGACCGGACCTGTACGTCCTTAACTACATTACAGGAGGTTATTTCCTACCGTTTATGAAAAATGGTACGTGTGATTAAGCATCGTAATAATTATCGCCTTCATCTAACTCTGGAGGCAGACTTGAACTGGCGGATAATGAGAAAAGCGGTCCTTGAGACTATGAACATCAAAGTCGTTGACCAACACAAGCCAGTACAAGCATTCGAGTCCGCACAGCTAATGTATGATCTTCTGGTTGACCCAAAGGTATGTCCTCTTGGGCTCTTCTCTTCCAGGGCAATGGCATTGAAAGCCCCCGGTCCGCCTAAGAACCATTTCGATCACTGCAGGCGCTACGCTTCTAGTGTCGTCTGTGCAATAATATTTGGTCGACGGCTGCCGCGCGCCAATTCTTACGCCGCTGTGACTTTGAACGAAAATAGCCAAGTCCTCGACGACCTTGTCAAGCCGGGATCGACACCTCCCGTAGACTTGATACCAATTCTGCACTACGTTCCGGAGCGATGGGCAAAGTGGAAAACCTTGATACGTACCCAGAAGGAGCGCCATCGCGTATTCTATGACTGGCTCTTGAGCACCGTAGAGACACGAATGGAGGCAGGCCGCGGAAACGGTTGCTTAATAGAAACCCTCTTGAGCAAGAGAGAGGAGCTCGGGATTACCAGGGAGATGATAATGTAAGATAATTATTCTGATGATTCGAAATGCGCTCAAACTGGGTTATCAGGTACTTGGGTGAATCTTTGCTAGAGCCTGGCGAGGACTCTACCAAGAATTACATGCAAAACTTTGTTCGAATTATGGTTGACCATCCACAAGAGCAGGAAAAGGCTCAAGAAGAAATTGACCGAGTAGTCGGCCATGACAGAATACCCACCGCGGACGACATTCCCCATCTCCCGTACGTGCAAGCGATTCTTCGCGAGGTAAATGCAGAAAACCCGACAGGCGAACAAAAACCAACCTCATTGTCTTGAAAGGTCATCCGTTTCAGACCATTCGCACCGCTAGGTCTGCCTCACAAGGCGACAGAAGATGTTGCGGTATGTTCAGCGCGGACCAGGAGCTAAAAAAAGACGCTCTCGTCTAACTCTATTTCCCAGTATAAAGGATATCGCATACCCTCAAATGCCGTGCTACTTATAAACGTTTGGTGTATATTTCATGATGGTACTTTATTTGAGGAACCAGATATCTTCCGGCCTCAGAGATTTATAGAATCCCCGATTGGAATCAAAGAGGGCCTGGAGTCCAAGGCGCACCCGCTTCTAAACGACATCGTATTTGGCGCCGGGAGAAGGGTCTGTCCTGCCATGCATCTTGCTCGCAACTCCTTGGTAGCTTTTTCATC
>WSUI01000001.1:56681-71605 GCA_019633595.1 Tulasnella sp. UAMH 9824 | reverse complement strand
ACAACGATGGCCATGGACACTATGGAAGAAAAGAAGGCCGCGAAAACATGAAAAACTAAAAAGAACGTGTTATTGCAGACGTGTTTTTGGATTAGACATTCAACTGTCAAGTCTCTTTCTTTACTATTACGTTTCTGTCACCCTGTACATAGTCCATTTGAATCGGAGACCGAGTTACCTCCCCGCAAAGTTGCCCCTCAATGCTCCGGCCACCTCGGCGCTACCCGGAGTTATCAACCAATTTCGCGTCAACCACCTCCTGCAATGAGTACCAAACCGGCCCTTCAAACGAACCCTCGGGGGATACCCCAGGCACCATTTATTGTGAGCGACCTTGTTCGTAGACTTAAGGCTTAATCCCTAAACAAAACTTCAATGTTCAGAGCAATGTCGAAGAGCACGTTGGCGGGCCCGATGCGGAGGTCGAAAGCGCACTTCGCCAATTTCAAGAAGCAATAGCGTCCGTGAAAAGCCTCTCATGCGATCTCTCCCAAATGATCTCATTTTACGACTCGCTATAGGAAATACCGGTACATGGAATTGAACCTGAACACGCGAAAGAAAGCGTTATTGGATAAAATTCCAGATATCGAGAAAACACTGGCCATGGTGCAGTTTCTAAAGGATAAACGAGTGAGCTCGGTTATTACTCTGGGTTTTTGCTTATCTTATACTGTGGCATGTAAGGAAGGCAAACTAAAAGCGAAGACCGACGAGGATCTGGAAGACGAAGATGACGAGTCATCAGGCGCTGCGTCAAGTACTCAGACCATGACGTTCGAGCTCAACGATACCTTGTACGCTGAAGCTGAAGTAAATACTACTGAGGACATAGTATACCTCTGGCTTGGGGTCAGTTCTATCTCACGGTCCCTCAGGCATGACCCACTGATCCTCGCTTTCAAGGCCAATGTGATGCTGTCTTACGCACAAGAAGAAGCCATCAAACTGCTTACCGAAAAACTCAGTGCTGCCAAGCAATCGTTAACCAATGCTAACGAAGATCTTGAGTTCCTCAGAGAACAGGTTCGTTCGAGGGTAATCCATACCTACAAGGTGGGATCGGCTGACAACCGCGCCACCGACTGTTACCAGATAACTGTTATGGAGGTCAATACAGCGAGATGTTATAATTGGGACGTCAAGAGGAGGAGAGAGAAGCGCCTAGCCGGTGGGGCCGAGCAAGGATCAAGTAAAGCATGACAGCGGGGAGCAGTAAAAAAGTACAAATACATTGAAGCTGAATACCCGTCTAAACCATACATGTCACTCCCTATTCGAGCCCTTGCTGTACCACCGCCCCCAAACAAGCAAAGTATACAGTCGGAAGCACAGGAGCGCAAAACCGTCCTTTTCTAGTCCCTCAGGGTACGAGGCTCCTAGAGAGTAAGCGGCAGCCAAGCCAGACATCACAGCCACTTCATGAGCATTCACGAGTGTCCAAGAGCCAGCGAACTTGACCCGGGATTGTCTCCGGAAGACGTTGAACAGTGGCGTGGAATTGACGAGCCAGAGGAAAGGGACGACGAAGAGATAGTGCGTATAAGAGTGGCAGAGTTGGTGCCACCAATCTTCTCGAATGATCTTGTCGGCTGCAATATCACTCTTGCTCCAGGTTTGGTGGTCCCTTTTGTTCAAAAAAATAGTCTAGTGGAGGACTCGGTGAGCGTCGTACGAGATGATGCAGCGGAACCAGTCAGGTCGTACCTGAAAGACGTGTCGCTCGAAGGGCGTGTCCTTGTTAAACTGTGATTGATAGTTTGTGCAGTCGAATGCCATCTCGAGTAAACGTGAGTTTGCGGGAGTCTGTTTGATGTAATACATCCTGCGTCCATAAAGGCCCGATGAGTACTGCAGCTCTGGCGGTGCGCTCCTCAAGGACCTACGGCCTAAATGCTTCTCGGCCAAGCTGTACTCTCTTTCCTTCATCCCTTGTACCACCTCCTAGATTCCTCACAGCTAGATCCTCCTTAAAATGATTCTCGTACCATTTCTCCATGTAGTCCGAGTCCCAATGCGTCACCGTAACGTCGTCGGAGAACTTGGCGGCACCCAATACTTTTCTCTCCATCCAAGACGCGTGCTTCCCCAACAGTCGAGTAGACGTGTCCGGCAAGACGCACAAAACAACGTCGTCAAATTCTTCGATGGTCTCCTCCCCCTGAAAGGCGGCACTTTCGGGGGTATCCTGTGACTGGGGGTTGTGATGGTCTGGATTTCGGACTCTTGTGCGAAGACCAACGGTGACGCTGCTGCTGGTACGAGAGATGATTCGAGTGACCTCGGTGCTGAGACGAACGTTGACGCCTTTGGATTGCAAAGAGTGCTGCCAGTCTGTGTAGAACTCCGACAACTTGGGAAAGACGATCATTGGGGGTTGGTTACTGGCTAGGCTAAGTGGATCGGCAGGATACCCTGACGACGAGCTTTGGTCAATGCGCTGTTCCTGAGGTCACAGTGTGGCACTACTCACACATTCCGTAAGTTGGGCTGGTAAAGAGCCTTTCAAGAATGATCGAGGGAACGTCTGGGGTGTAGTTGCCGGTTCCTGTGATGCAATACGTGGGCTCAGTACTTTGTAATATGCGTAAGCGAACAGACTCGCACCCAGGAAAAGCGCGATGGTGGGGTAAATCAAGTAATTGAGGAAATCATCCGAAAAGAACCAGAGCTTGAGGAAAACCTTGATAGGCAGTAAACCGAATAGAACTTCGGTGTAACGAAGGAACTTCAATGCCTTTTCGAATCGTCGAATTTCGGCCTGGTGCTTGTCAATCAGCGGAGTTGGGAAGACGTTGGTCCAGAATTTGTCCCCTTTTCCGAAGGAGACTTGAAGGTTAACGGGAGTCACATCATGGCCTTGTTGTTTGAACATGTGAACCGTGTGGTGGAATATGTGAGACCCGCTACTCAAGGGCTGGTGGTTAAGAACGCAATCACGATCTCGAGTGTCTCGAACGTTCACCCACCCTTGAACTCCTTGGTTGATCCACTCAGTCCCGTGCCTTTCCTTGTCAACAGGAATAGAAAACGCTTGGCCTCCACAATAATTCGTAGCTTCGACCAGCGTAACCTTAAACCGATCCGGGTGCTGAGCCAGTTGATTCGCGCAGCTCATCCCCGCGGCGCCAGCACCAACGACCAAAACTCGTTTGGGATCTCTAAGCTGTGGCATTTGGGATGGATATTGGGGGAGAGGGGGTGGTTGGAAAGGCCCGCGTCGTTGGGGGTGGATACCTTATTTAAAAGCCTTCGTGGCTGCGATGAAGACCCGCTGGTATGACGCCATGAATGAATCGAGGCATCGGGAATGCGTTTTGCGCCAAGTTGTGAGGCGCCAATCGCCAGGAGTATCTCATACTCGTGTCGGTGAATTTGCGCGGAGGGAAAAGGGCCTATTGAGTTGAGATAAGGCCAGCGATGGATCAGTGAATTTCGAACCCGGGGCAGGGGAGTGACGGACCATACCGCTTATGAGCGTACGATGTATCTATAAGAGACGATGAGCGGAGAGGCTTTTCCTGAAATTGCTGCTGGCCACGTATTGTGCGTGTCACGTCTGCGCGTGCGCGGAATTGAGGAAGTTGCTGGGGAGCTGGAAGCTGGGGACCTCCGCAGTTTGGACAAGTTGGCTTGCAACGTTTGCCACGCCTCACCTTGGACAACAGCACAAGTAATGCATCCACCACCGAGACCTTCAAAAGAGAGACAACACACCTGTCTTGTCCCGAAAGCTACTACTAGCCCTCTCATCCCTTATAGTCCAAAAATAGCCAACTAGCACCCACGTTGTCACCGCCAGCATACGCGGAAAGCCACCATGTCTCAGATGATAGCGGCCGTTGGTGCGGGCGTTGCCCTGGCAGGCATCCATATTTACGGAGCCGTCAAGGGGCACTATCGAAAAGATGAGACTGCTATGCAACTTGGTCTTATCGATGCTAGGGTACTCGAAGACAGGGCATATTGGGAAAATTGGTTTTTGGATCATCCAAACGTACGCACCCCTTACGCTTTAGCATTCTTGCATCCTGTCACTCACCTATACCGTTATCATACGCACGATTATGCATTACTCTGCAGGTTCCACGCCATATACCACAGCGTAGGCCGTTGCGGTTACTCTCACTTGGTTCGTTGACGAAATCTGCGGAATCGCTTGACACTCCGCCTCTGACACTTCACTTGCAATCCTGCACCATACAGACGGCGGTGGCGTTCGCGGTATCGTGTCACTCATAATCCTGCAACAAATCATGCAAGAAGTGGCTCCCGGCGCGCGACCCTGCGAGTACTTCGACCTGATAGGGGGAACCTCCACAGGAGGGTGAGTAGCTCGTTCACAGATGTTACGACGCTCATCACTAATACCTTCTGTAGTCTAATCGCTGTAATGCTCGGCCGACTTCGCATGTCCATCGAAGAGTGCATCGAGTGTTACACTGAACTGTCGAAGGACGTCTTTTACGGAGACTGGGAGCTCTGGTCGGCTGCCAATTGGAACGTCCTGAGCGGACACAAGTTCTCCGGAGAAAAGCTGGAGAAGGCGGTCAAGACTGTCGTCGAGAAGTATCGAGGGACCACAGGGACGCAGATGTATGATGACCCGGTCAATAGAGGAGGGAGACCACCATGCAGAACGTATGTGTTGGACCACATCATCTTTTCTTCCCTTTATCCAAGGACTAACCGCAAACGCGTCAATAGGTTTGTAGTTGCTATCCCGGGCTGCAACGTGCCTCGCCCACCCAAACTCTTCCGCACCTACGACAACCGGTTCCAGCGACACTCCGCCGACCGCTGCCAAATCTGGGAGGCAGCTCGAGCAACATCCTGTGCGCCTTCGTTCTTCCCCGACATTCAAGTTGAAGGTGTATACTACTCCGACGGCGGCCTTGGCTACAACAACCCGTCACACCTCGTTCTTCAAGAAGCCCGTTCGTTATGGGGCCCATCTCATGCTATCAACTGCTTGTTGTCAATAGGGACCGGCAGTGTCGAGTCGTTCATGCACCGTATGGAGTACGCGCCTGATAAACTTGGCTTTATTAAGGTGTTCGGCGATATGGCGATTGGGTGCGAGAGGGTGCATCAGGAGCTGGCACAGGACTACTTTATGGAGGGGACTTATTGGCGGTTCAACCCAAAAATGGACGAGAAGATCGGGCTTGACGAGTGGAGGCGGATCGATGAACTCAAGGGAATCGCGTGGCAGTATCTTGTGGAAAACGACAGCGCTGTTCGGGCATTCGCTGGAGCAACAACTCGAGACAGAGGGAGACCATGAAGCCTTCGTTCACTTCCAGACACCCCTCCCTCAACACGCATTATTATAGATCAGAATTCAATGGATGTATAATAGGGAATGAAGGCACGACAATGGATAATGATATAGAGTCATGGCATGCCAAGAGAGTTTACGAATTGGCCTTCTGCTGGGCTTCACCCTTGTCGTGTTGAAGGTTGCCTGGAAGGGAAGTCAAGCCGGCTCATCAGCAAATATAATGCTAATCTAGAAACGACCACGACTACCTGAAGCCTGTTGGGCCTTGTCACCCGTGATGGCGCCTGCGACCGAATCGTACTTGCCCTGGATGCGGTCAACGGTGCCTTCGGCGTAGCCTACGACGAGACCTGCAGTTAGTGACACCGGTCGATCCATGGTTACACGAGGCTTCGATGTACCTTTGGCCTCGGCAGCCTTGTACTCTCCTTCGCCCTCAGCGTGCTCTTGCTTGCCAGAGTTGATCCAAGACTGGGCGCCAGTAGCATTGCCGATCTAAAGTCCCAATGCCTATGTCAATGCGACCGTGTTGTCGAGATGAAGACAAGGATGACCTACGGCTTCGACGATGGTGCCCTTCGTGGAGTGGTATTGACCAGAGGTCTTGCTGGGTTCGTTGATGTTCGACATAATGATGATGAAGAGTTGAGTGAGATGACTGCGAGTGAGTGAGGAGTGGGTAGTTGATGGGGAAAAGAAAATGAGGACGAAGTGCAGTCTTTATACATGCTCGGTGGCTTGCTTTGGCCCAAGTCCAAAGGCTTGGGTATGATGTCATACGTTGCTAGTCTGAACATTCCCGCTCACCAACAACAGACTTGGCAAGGGACTGGTCCAATTATGGAATCACGAGATCGTCACCGCCCGATGACATCATTCCGTTGTTCGAGATCGACGGGCTAGTCTTGGTCGAAACGGGCAAGGGACTCAATGGGAAGGCACATGACATGGAACCTAATCCTCTGGCAACAGACTGGAATAGATACAGAATCAATTCATACAGATATGCAGTACTTGGTCATCAACAGTAAACGAAAGGAAGAAGAGTTCGTGATCATCGGGATGTTGGTTGTATTGTAGATCGAGGGTGTCCGTAGGCTTGAGGAAAGCGCAAAACATCGTAAGGGCGTCGTAGCATTTACTCTCCGGCGAAGAGACGGATGATCATGTAAGCAGTCGAGCCAATGAAACGGAAAGCTAGACGGAGTCGAAATCAGCCAACGTTTCTCGGTATCTATCGGACTCCGACGTACCAGCTAAGCCAGCGACGGAGAACAGCACGAATCCCATGTACCCGCCGACGAGATCGTCCTTGTTCTTTGATGAAGCCGAAACGATACCAACTGCAAGCGCGCCGTTCGACAAGGTCCAGGCCAACAAAACATTGGTACGGAAAGTCTTGTAGTAGTCCTCTTGAGCGGTCTTTTCATCGACCTTCTGTACCTCTGGAGGCGGTTTCCTGGATAAAGCGTTGCAACACTATCAGCGACCTCGATGAGCCGTGTTTAGCTGTTATTTGACAACGCACGAGCTCAAGACGGCCATGGCATCTTCATAAGCGGCGTTGATATCCTTCTGCTCAGTCGGGACCGCGACTTCGACTTCGTTGGAATCTTTCTTCTTTTCGACAACACCGAGGTCAGTGCTGACTTTGTTGTCTCCTTTAGTACCCCACGAAATATCGTGCGTGTTCGCGAACTGGAATATGCGGTTCGCTGGTCAATTTCAGATACCAAGATCGGAACAGAAAGAACCACATACCGCATAGACGTTCAGGACGTTGATGTATGAAGGCGCCATAAGGAGATACTGAATGAAAGATGTAATCATGTGCCACGGCTCGAACTAGAGACCCCAGATATTAGTATCGTTAGTGGTAGGCCTCATCGCGGACGATACTCACGAAGAGCAGAGAGGCAAAGATATAAAGACCCAGCGTCGCAACCAATGACAGCACGATGGTGAAGAAGATCTTGTCTTGGAAGAGCGTGCCGAACGAAAGCTGCCCGCCATTACCGACCTTCACGCTCTCGATTCCCTTGATAGCCAGGAAGAAAGCAGCGAACTAGAGGTTGCCAGAAGTTGAATAAGTACCAAAAGCACCCGTATCTATAGCAAGCCTTTAGACGCACCGTCATGTAAATCGTGATGACACCAAATCCAATAATCGCAATGGTGTACGCCCACTTGGCTCCCTGAGGCCGGTTACCCATGGAAAGCAAGAAACACATAACCAGCAAACCGAGGTACAGGTATTTGAGAATATCGTTGAGCACGTGAATGCCTTTGAGGCCGAAAGAAGGATCCTCAATGGCTCCCGCCAGGATAAACTACAAGACGGATACGAATCCGGTGTTAGGACAAGTGCCCGATCGACAACGTGGGGGAGGGCTAGAGAAAACATCGGACTCACGAATGAGACGTAGTAGTTGCCAAGGGCGAACCACGAGAAGATCAAGTTGAACAGCTGATAGAACATCTCCACGTGAATCCACGCCTTTCTCGCGAAAGTGTGCTCGCTTCGATAAATGTAACCGAACTTGACGGTCGAGTGCACCGCAGCGAAGAAGGATCCGTTCAGCCATCGACGACGCTGAGAGATCAATTCGGGCACTTGGTCGGGCACGTCCGTAACGGCGTAGGCGGACTTGACGTAGTGCAGGATCCATGCGCCGCCTCGCTTGGAGACCAGCTCCCAGCAAAGGATACGATCTTCAGCGAGGTACATGTTAGCGGTGAAGATATCCGCATCGGCACCGTGCTAAGAATCGCGCGGTATTAGATCGTGAAGCCGGGAACGTGTATTAGGTGAACAAACTCACCATCTTTTCGCCAAGGAAGTACTTTTGTAACGGCCCTTCTCCAACGGAGTCGTTTTGCAGCGCGATGTAGCGGTACGCGGAGAAGGCACCGGGAAGCACACTAATATACCCAAAGACCTATCCCATCGCGGCACGGTCAGCGAACAGACGAAAAGAAAAGAACGGCGCCGCAAACTCACCGATTCCAACGGCTTATCCAAGATGTTACTCATCTTGTACTCGAAATTCTGAGCCGCGACCAACGGGTTAAGCAAGTTCAACCCGTATTTGCCCTTCAACGCAACGATCTCTCCGCAAGCACCTCCGACGTTCGAGTTGATGTCGAACGCCTTCCAAAGATGGTAAATGCTCGTGGGACCGGGCATGGTACCCACATCCAAAAGGACGCAAACGTTGGGAAGCAAGACCGGACCGAACGCGTTGAAGAACCATCTGTGGGAGTTGATCTTCTTCTGGTTCTTCTCCTTCAAGCAGAAGATGACCTGGACGGGTACGGTTCCGCGCTCGGAACCGTGCAATCGGAGTTCAGGCGTGACGGTGACTTGCGTGGTGTATTCGTAGATGTGGGCCGTGACGGGCTTCTTGTTGACCACGTTCTTGCCGACTCCGTCTTGGTAGATACCCATCGCAGCGATGACGGAGAGCGTCCGAGAGTTGATCTTTTGACGACCATCGGACACGATGCAGACGACGACCTTGCGATAGGTCGCATGTTAGCTACGAGCACCGAAACGCTACGTCAGAGAACATCGCAGCCTACTTTCTTCCACCCATCTTTTCCCCAGGTCTTACTCCTATCCCTCGTGCAAAGATGAGCGACGTTCTTGATCACACCGTGCATCGTCCGCGCGAACAGCTCCTCATCCTCGTTGTACATCGTCATCACGATGAACAACTCGGTCCTTCGAGGAGGGTCGTACAAGACCTGCCTCAACGTGTACTTTTCGTCCTTGAAATCGTTCGGATCGCACGTCGCGGCGGTGTACCTCAAATGCGTGACCTCGCGATCCGTCCGATTGGCGCACATGTCCAGCAATTTGGACGGAACGGGACAATCGAACACCAAGTTGCCGTGATACAGGCCGACTTTTTTCATCGTCTTGTACCGTCTAGGAACCCTCTGCGGGATCCTTCCATATCGAATGTTGGTCTCTTCGGGGGGAGCTTCCGATGGGTCGATGAACCCTCCTGGGTTCACGCTCGCACCGGAATTACGTCGTCGCAGCAGAGGCATATCGCCCAAATCCTCGTGAGGCTGCACGCCTTCGTCCTCCAACTGATACGATTGCCTGACGTGACCCGTGCTGTCGTTCGGACTCGGCAGCATCGGCGGGCGAGTCCCGAAGTCGCCGGTCGGGGGGCGCAAAGGTGGGGGGCTCGGACCCGTCGAGTACGGTCTAACAGGTCCACCATAGCTGAAATCAGGCAAGGGTGTAGCCGAGGACCAGCGATTGCTCGGGTCGCCAGGCGCACCGGGGAAGGGCAGGGGAGGAGGCGGTGGCGGAGGGGATAAGATGGGCTGCGGGGGACCCGACGCGGCCAAACCGGCGTACGGGTTGTACAGACTCGCGGTGGAGTCGCTGAACGGGTTCGGCGTGGACACTGGGGGCGTTGGGTTCGGCAGAGGTGGGGGTGGATAGGGTGCCTGAGGCGTCGACATTGGCCGTTGCGGGTACCCATAGGGGTCGCCTGGAGGAGGTGAAAGCACGTTTGTAGGCGGCCAACGTCGCTGGGATTCGTCGGCCTAATGCATCCATCACGCGAGGTTGGTGGGTGCCATGGGGAAAACCCAAGGGATGATGGTCAGTCCAGATGCAAACTCGAGGGGCTATTGAGGTAGAAAGGCTTACGCACCTCTGGCGGGTATCGCGACATCTCTGACTAGATGCGAAGAAACGAGTTTGACTTGAGAGGGTTTTTTATGCTAAGACACTCGATGAGAGAACGCGATCGAAGGGTATAAGAGGCAAGAGAGAGCTGCGTACGCTGCTGGACAGCCTTGGGACCTAAGAACAGGCGGCAGTGAAGGTCGCAACACAGCTCATCAATCCCTGAACATGCGAACAAACAAACATTTAGCGCTCAATAAGCCAACATTCGACTCCGAACACTCTAAACGCTTGGCATTTCAAATCCCATGAGGGATATACGGCATACTTTACATCCTTCTCACAGCAGGATTGCTAATCCACCAGCCTGTGGTAAAGATAGAAAGTAGTGTCGAAGCCTGATATTACCTGATCTGCCTAAGAGGGGCGAGGGTAGTCTGGCGGTATTCCTACCCCGCGAAACGGGCTGAAAGGCCGTCATTCGGACAAATCGAGGTAGTCGATGTTTTTAGACGTTTGCAGGCACGCATCACACTCGGAGAAGAGAGGTAGTAAGATCCTTTTCAGAGATCACAAAGTACTACTTGGTTACAGACCAGAGAGAGAAAGGAAAAAGTAAGTACTACAAAGAACAGACATCGACAGTTCGACAAAACTGCGGAGCGAGGAGGAGGAGAAAAGGAGGTAAATATGTCCATGGTGTCGTAATAATAAAGCGGGAGGAGGGGGATACTCGTAAAGTACTATTGTTACAGTAGAGACCAGACCCAATAAACAAAACTATGTGCCCTTTTCGTAGGAGAGGAGAAGAGAGGTGGTTCGAGTTTTTTCGGGTCCCAATTAGTTGGATGAGGAATAGCTGCGCAGCTGGGTGGTAAGAGTGGCGTGCTTCGGAAGTAGAGGCGTGCCGGAAGTTGGAGTGCTCTTGACTGCGCAGCCGGGAGAAGGGAGACCGGAATTAGGGTGAGGAGAGAGGTGGATCGGAAGGGGAAAGTCCATGGTTCTTGAGATGCGAGAGAGAAGTCCGTATGGTCGGATAGTAGCGATACAGCCAAGACACGGCGAACCGTAGCGATTTTGGAGGAGAGACGAGAGAGAGAAACCTTGACGATCTTGCAGAGATAGTAACGGTGACCGATTTGAAACCCATTGCTTTTTGAGAGAGAAAAGATGCATGAGATGCCGAGCCCGAAACCTTGATTGATGAGATTGAAGAGTTGGGGGGGGGGGAAATGCAAGGAGTTGGGGGGAAGAGATGCTGAGGAGCGTAGGCGTGGATGAGAGCGGGAGGAGAATGCGTTTAGCAATCAGCGTCCGACTCGTCGTCCGAGGCGTGCAATTGGAACGTCCTCTGTTTTGGGGTGGTCGATCGTGGCCGTGGAAGTGGTGCAGATGCAGGCTTTGCTCCAACGGAAGAAGAGTGGACTGGGGTCATGGAGAAGAACGGCGAGGAGTACTGGATAAACAAAATCGTTCGACCGCGGTCAGCGCGCCCGTCCCCAAGATGACAAGTGGTGCTATACTACTCACCAAGCCGTTCTTTTCCTGAGCAAACTTGCTGTTAGCGGAGTTTCCAAGAGCGGTCTTGAGCTAGAGGGAAACGAGAGGAAAATTCCAAAAGTGGTATCAGCAACCCGGTTCAACGGTTTGTTCAAAAAAAGCGGAAAAAAAGCCTCACCTTTTCGTGGCTGCTCTTTTGAGCGCGACTCGGCATGCCCTCGTACACTGGGATCTCCTTGCCGGTCTGTCCAGCGAGGCTAGGCAGGTTGTTGAGGCTCTTGCTGAGACTGGGCAGAGCAGCGAGCTTGGAGACGCTCTCAGCGATCTTATCGCTCTGGCTGGTCGAGGATGAAATGGAAAGACGAGAAGCCGACGGCGAGGAGTTGTTCGAGGAGCAAGGGGAAGAAGTCGACTGAGGTGGCATGGGAGACGACTGAGCGCGGGTGTACCGTCTTGAAAAAGTGGTGGTCGTCGGGGGGATGCCAGAGGCCATGGAACCGGTCTGGGTTTGGATGGTGAGAGTGCAAGTGAGACTCATTCTGATAATTGATTGATAAAAGGTTTTGTTTCTTTTATGTAAAGTGATGTGCTGAGCCCGACTAAGGGTGGTAATGATGGATGAGGAGAAGAGATGAGTGAGGGATGGGGAATGATCAGCAGAAAGTCGGGGCAGGATGATGGGGGATATAAACGGGAGCGCCGGGCAACTTCACGTCCGATTTTCGAAATCAGGGACGGTCAGAGCGCGAAGGACTCCAAGTCTGGATCTCTGCGGGGTCTGGACCCACCGCTCTAGACCCTTACACAGCAAACAAACCGCTAAATCCAAGCAAAAACTCACCGCTTCCGCACGAAAACGAGCCACTTTCACACACTCTTGCCCGGCTTTCCGGTACAAACGAGGGTGGCTCTGCGCACTTTGGACTGCAGTGAGACTCCCTCAGCCTCTTTTCTTCTTTGTGCCCATACCCATTGTGCTTATCCCCTCTTTCCTTTTCAGAGCGTATTGGGATTGGCCTTGTCCAGACTCTTTCACTGCCAACCGACCTCACGAAGGCTGCAAGAGCAAGGTCCACCCTCTCGTCCGAATCTAGATCGAAGTCAAGAGGAACTAACTCTGGAATCAGACCACCCACCCCCGGTCCTTCGCCAGTCCCTAGTTCAAGCGCTCTGCATCCGGTAATCGATACGTATGTACGTCCCCGGCCGTCCCTGCCCGGCGGCACTTCGCCCGCGTAATACAGACATAACAAAAATAAAATTCAGTCGGAACTACGTATCACATCTATGTATGCAAGAGAGATAACTGATAACCCAAAATGAAGCTCCACCCGGATCGATAGCTCGTCCGTTGCTCTCTCTGCGGGACCATCCGATGCGACCATGGAAGCAGAGCGAACTGACGAGAGATAAGGCTGAAGCTTTGAAGAACGCCCAACAACAACGGCGAGAACCATCGAGAACCCCACTTTCTTTTGAAATAAGCCTCTCGTCTGAAGAAGCCCTACTAGAAGACGAAGAGTGGTGGGAATAGAGGGAGTAAAACTGGACAGGAGGTGGAACCAGAGCCAGCCCCGATCTGGATCCGGCTGCCCGATAGCGTTCACTCCCCCTCCCCACCTCGCCTTGCCCCTACTTCTTTTCGCGAAAAAAAAGAAAGGCCTCGCAACCTAACCAACCCCGACTCTAGTCCTCACCCTGGCCGACCGTTAAGCGCTCACCCTCACCTGTCGCCGTTGCACCCTCCCTCGTCTCACTCTCCTCCTCACTGCGCGTTCGAAAATCAAAGCCCAAGGCCTTGAACCGAGCTCCGAGGAGCAGCAACCGCTCCTATGGCCGTTTCACCTATAGAACAACACCCGAAAGGCCAGTGGGAAGGTCTAGTCCGTTCCACCCGTCAAATCGCGCTCTGCCAATTACTTTGAGGAGCTCCGCATCCGTCATCGCGATCCCTTAACATATAATTAACGGCCTAAGGATAAACCCAGCTCTCCCCCTCTTACACTATCGTTCCACCGGCTCCTCGGGAACTATTATTCATTGGCAACGTTACGCAGTAGGCCTTTTTGCCAATTGTTTTCTCAAGCGTCGAACGAGGGTGGGTCGGTGGTTTCGCCTAGCTCCTTCCGATGTTCCCGATAGAAGCGCATCCTGCCCGGTCGCCCGTTACGACCACCCCTCTCCCTGCCGTTCAACATTCTTTTCAGCAACGCCGAGCGCTCAATCCCCAAGCGTACAGAGTCTCGACCTTGCACAGTCAAAAACCACCTGAGACACGTGATCCCCTGCTGACCGACCAAGGCAGCACGTCAAGGCGCACACATGCCTTTTGACTTTTTAGTCTTTGCCTTGTCCAGACCTTTAACGCACAGACCATGCAATGCTCCCCTATTCTCACAGTACGAGCTGTTCGCTGTGTGCCCCAGAAGAGTCACGTTCACTCTAGGTCCGGGTCGTGTCTGAACGCTGGCCAAAGCGCAGCTTTCGCTTCGCGTACGACGGTGACCGTACCCTCAAAAGCTTCCCGGCCCGGCCATTTTTCATATTCCAACCGACGAGCTACGAAACTGTGGCTATTACCTCATCCCGTTCACCGCAAGGAGCAACGCACGCGAGAAAGAAGCTAAAACGTGGGGAGCCGAGAGCCAGAAAAGAAGCCCTATCGACAGAGCCATCCGTCTCAATTTGGAAGACCGTGCCGATCATCAGCTCCATCGCCTTCCCGCCCGTTGCGTTTCACACCGCCGTCCCCGACCTTTTTAATTTTTCGCGCCATTTTACTCCAAAATTATAGCCGATCGTGCCATCCTGCGGGACGTTCCGGCCTACGGCGCCTCTTGCACGCCGACCAACTTGCGCCGGCAGTGGCCGTAGGTACGGCGCTCGCCGTATGGTCCGTCCTTTGTCCGCTCAAGGAGAGAGACTCCCATGGCATACCGACCGACACTACGTTACCACCCCATGAGCGACCAACTCATCGAGAACACCCTCGAAGTATTTTTTTCGATTTTCAAAAATGCCCTCGTTTCACACCCCACGTATTCCTCCCGTGTACCGCGTCTAGACAAAACGAAAAGGAGAAGGAGAGTTTCCCCCTCAACACCCGCACCGGCGCTTTTCAAAATCCATTAATATAGTTTAAAGGTAGGGGGCGCATTGCGTTATGCTGTGCGTGCCTTTCTAGCTCTTGCCTTCTTCCGTAACTTTATCGCCCGAGCCCCGAAACCTTGAGCGTACGTGATTTAACCGACCGGGGGGGGGCGAATGTCGCACGGTACGGACCTTGCGCGCCGATCACGTGCGACGAGCGCTTTTTTTTTCAGCGACGTCATGGCGTTTGAAACCCCCTGAGCCAAGACTCCAACGAAACTTCTGGACGATCACGCACTATGACGTCTCTCCGTTTATTTTCGGTTTCCCGAAATGGCTCCCGCTCCACTTCGATTAATCCGTATGACCCGGCGGACGTTGCACCTCCCCTCTCGAAAG
>WSUI01000001.1:21623-56025 GCA_019633595.1 Tulasnella sp. UAMH 9824 | reverse complement strand
ACCGGCAACGCTCGCCACGACAAGGGTGTCGCCCAGCAGGAGATCAACAAGCCCGAGTAAACGCCCGACGGTCATTCTTTATGTATTATAACCTTTCTTGTACTGGTTACCCTGTGTGAATAATATCTTTTGTTGTTGGTGAATCAAAGAATCGTGTGGTCGTGCTTATGAACCCATCTAAGCGTTTCGAGTCAAATCTCGACTTTAGATGCAGATAAGAGTTGCACTAGTCATCGTACGACTTGAGAGCATCCAGGGGAAAATGGGGCATTTCCGCACTGTCGCCCTTCCGTGCATCTGATGTCCCTTTCCGCGTTGTGCATAGGAAAGTTGCTTAGCCTGACTGATCGACTGCCTACTCCAGCGCGCTATCGACAATGAATCTCCATGCGTTCCTCGCATATCCTTCTTCGGATGCTTTAGACCCGCCGCCACGTTGCGAGGAAGAGGGGCCTCACAAACGCCCCAGAAAGACCATCGTGTATGTCTCTTCTCCATACCACGCCCGGCTGAGGCGCTACGGCATCTCAGAGCACTTTCCGAGTTCATGTTGGTTTGTCTTTTCCGACAACGAGCGTGGCGAGAGCGGGCACGAATACTGGAGTTGGCTCAAGTGTAGAACCACCACATCGTCGAGACCGAAAGAAATCAATAATCAGCGCTTACAGATACAACTTAGCGACCTCTAAAAGCGTATCAAAGCCGGACATCGTGGCACCACGTTAAGGAACGTAAAAAAAAGGAAACCAGGCGGACCTTCCGCGCATCCCCCGAACCCGTTCACCTTGCCTAGAAAAACTGCCCTCATCGGGAAAGATTTTGAAGATAGGTCCCAAGCTGTATAGCAAGTCCACATCTCTCAGCATGCGTCTAAAACCACGATGAAAGAAGCAGCGATACCTGATTATATCCTTGTCTCAAGCTCTCGGCCGCATTCTGCACATCGGGATTATCCATAAGGCGCTGAATAGCATCCCTCGCTGCAGCCTCTGCGGCGGCAAGTGTATCGCCGCCACTGCCTCCTCCTCCACCGCGGCTATAGCCACCTCCCTCTTCTCCGTCCTCGGGTTCATCACGGCCAAAGTACTGGTTAGACGAGATGCTAGTGGCGCCTTGGAACTGCTGTAAACGACTTTGTGCCTCCGACTGAGCGGCTGGGTCGTACGATCCACGCCCGAAATACATGTCCGACGAGATGGCCTTTTGGTTCCCAAACTTTTCGCGTGCAACCCGACTTTCGTCTTCTGGAGCGAGGCTATATGAGGTAGGAAAAATGCGTAAGTATAGCGTAAGCTAATATGTCTGTCGTCCGCTCACGTCTTCGATGCGGCTGGAGCAGCTGCGGTCGCACCCAGGCCGATCTTCTTGAAACCCATTCCCAGCCTCTCCATCTCACCGGACGCCCTCTTGGCGTCCGCGGCCGTACTCTTGACAGCTGTAGAGGTCGAGGCAGCTGGACTCGAAGCCGCTGAGGCTTTAGCAGCTTCAGCCAACAACTTGGCCTCTTCCTCCGCTTTTTGCCTCTCCAACATAGCCAACTTGACCTTCTCTTCCTCTTCTCGCGCCTTCTTCTCAGCCTCCTCGAAGTTGATCGGCGCAGCAGCCTTCTTCGCACCAAGTCCGATCTTCCCTGGCCGTGCGCCGGAGGCAGACGCGGCAGAGTTCCCAGAGGTGGTTCGCGCACCCAGCTTGGCAGCTCGGGCGGTAGGGGTTCCAGGTGCCGAGGAAGCAGGAGAGCTGCTAGAAGTGTTCGTACGTAAACCAGAAGAGGTTAAGCGCGGGGTAGGGGCTGGTGCGGCGCCGTTCGAGGGGGTAGGCGCTTTCCCGATCGACGGTGGAGGAGCTGCGGCTGGCTTTGCGCCCGTTGAAGCTTTTGGAGTTGGTTTTGGCGCTGCTGGCTTGTCCCAGTTGGAGAAGAAGTCGTCTTCATTCTCCTCAGCGGCTGCGGCAACGTCCCCTGAAGACGTAACTGTCAGGCCCTCGACCCAAATTCGAGTTGGGAAGCTGTACCAGATCCCAATCACATCAGTACCGGTTACAAAGGCGTTGCCTTGGGACGACGTACCTTATGGCGTCCTGTTGCACGCGCTTAGCAAGCTCCTCCTTGTACCCGTCAGCGAAGCGAGACGAATATTTCTTTCTCGTGTCGGTGTCAGAAAGTAGCGATGCACCACCCGCACGAGTGAAATAGTCCGTGGCGGATTGGTTACCACCGACTTTCATAGTACGAAGTTGTGCAAGCGTCCAGGAATCGAGGTTTGTCGACCTGAAGGCAAAGGCGTCAGTAACAACGTCAAGCAATCACTCCCGCGGCCTGCTCCATAGCCTGATTCAAGGTGGACCTGATTCATATGGCAGTGAATTGCCACAAATTCTGCAGTCCGTGGGCGCTCGCAAGCAGGGGCGCACTGGCCATGGATCGGGGCTCCTCACCTAACGAAAGAGATGTGGACGCCCATATTCCGATGCACGCTGGAGCAATCCAAGCAAATATAAACTCCGAATGTAACACTAGACCAGGTCGGGTTTCGAGCTTTGCAGTCGAAGCAGACCTAAAGTAGTGAAGCAAGGGATCAGTCAGATCTGCAAGCAGCGCCTCTGCACTGCGGCAAGCTCACTTTGTTAGCTTTCTGCCCCTTGAGGACCTTGAAGACCTCCTGTGTCTCTTCCTTAGTGGGTTCCATTTTTTACTCGTACACTCGTATCGTCGTTGAGAGTGGTGTAAGTCGGATTGGGATGAATTAGAGTCGCCAGGAGCGAGGCACTCTCTCGACGTGTCCGGTGAGTTACCCACGGTTCTTCTTCTACCACATCCCCTTACCCGTGGTCAGCGGCTTCAGTCCCTCCGTGCCACATCTATCAGACTGACAAGTTGTTGCGCTGCTCTATGGACTTTGCTTTATCTGTAAACCTCTCGACGGCTCGGCGGTCTACTCAATTGCAAGTGACTCGAATCGGCTCCGCCCTCGGTTCGCTTTTCCATACACCACAGGGATTCGATGGCGGTTTCACATTGCGATAGAAGGCTGTGCATACATCAACTTGCGATTACCCAGAGCACCTCTATACCACCATTCTCGCCCGTATTTTCTGGTCTTGACGACGGGCGTCTTTCATGCGCCGCACCCTAGGTTTTGTCCTTCAAAGAGATGACAGGGTTCTTTGTCTTTGCTCCCCTTCACACACAACTGCCGTTGCCCCCGAGGCTCATATTTTGTCTCGACGGGGGTATGTAGAAGACATTCGGGAGTCACGATGACTGGCATTTTCCATCCACATGTTCCGTTCGTCTGCATCGAACCACAGCCACTTCCAATCGACTGTAAACTTGCAGCTGGACACAAGCTAAGCCGCCTCCGAATATTTAACCACTCTCCAAGATCTCAACCACATACCAACACCCTCAGGTTAATTTGATACAATGCCTGCTTCCGTTTCCGTCCAGACCCTCGCCAACGTTAACCCGGGCGAACCTCGTGCCCTGATCGCCGCCCTCAGTCTAACCGACGTCGTCAAACACAACCCTGAAGAAACTCGCTCAAGCAAATTTAATCCATTTTCTGAAGAGTCGTTTATCTCACCAGAGGGCAAAGAGGATCAAGAAGGCGTGACCACTACTCCAGCCGAGGACGCCGGCCTCTCGCCACGATCGATGTTGTCCAGAGCTCGAGCTTCCCCATCTCGCAAGTGTTTGATATTGGAGGAGTTGCTTGCACGACCTGAAGTCGAACCTATCCCACCCGCTGGAATGGATGTCTGTGTTGTAAACAAGACAGTCTCCGTCCGCGCCCCAAGCTCGCTTGGGCTTCAAAGCGCCTCCTTCGCTCAAAGAGCCAAGGTCGAGAAGCCTAGTAAGGTTCTGCCACCTCCATCGGCCACCTGGAAACCTCAATCATCGGGGGCGTGGCTACTTCCATCGACCATCCTCCAGAATTCGATAAACCTTATTGGTTGCGACGATGGCCAAGTTGACAAGTTCGACGACCTTGCGATTTTTGTCGGCCTTGGTCACCGAAATATCCTTGAAGATGCTTGGATGAACGTAATAGCCGCCGTAGCTGTCACTGCGAAGAAGCAAAACATAGATAGCAAACTCGACGTTGGGCGAGGCGGACCGGACGCTATGAGCGTCTTGGGCTGTGGATCGATGGACGATCCAGTCGTAGAGCTTGGTCCAAGAGCTGATAGAGAGATGAAGGGGGCGTATTGGTCCAGATTCACCTCTGCAGAGGGGCAGACTGAGGCATATCCCTCCAACCCCTTCCCTTCCGCAGACTCTGCCTCCCCACGTTGGGAAGCTCTCACCATCGAGCCTCTATAACAGGGCCATAAAGCCTCCTAACCCATTACGGTAAAAGATCCGACTGTTATCATGCATCCTCTTCCTTTCTCTACTCCCATCTTCACCCTCGCCATCTTCATCCTTCCACTTCCCAGCTATTTCCCTTCTCCCAAGCCACCCCATCTCGACGAAGTTACTCCGAAGATACAGCACTCGAGGAGCACCATGGACGCGTCATCGAAAGGGTGGCATTCCATTTCTGGACATCGTCATGCGCGTGCAGGGTTGGGGGAACGAGCCACTTACCCAACGGTTGCACACCCAGATGATGGTTCTTCCCATGGACCCACTCCTCTCCGCTCCTCAGGACTCCCCTGTCTCTCTAAGTATGCTTGCACGTGTTTCTCTTCTCCTTTAATTTAACTCTGTATCAGCGATAATACCAGATACCCGCTGTCCGCGTCTTTTATTTTAGTTACAGGTGCAGACTCTCCGATGTGAGCGGCCGAAATGACACTCTTCCGTACCCCACACTGTACCGTAACTGTTAAAATCCGGCGGCCCTGACTCATTGGAGATAGTTCTCTGATCGAGCAATCGCATGAAGATACTCTGCCACCGCAATCTCGTTGGCCGCTGGTCCTGGTCAGTTACGAGCGGACAAACCAAACTCCGCCGAGAGGGACACCGCAACGAGCCCTGAGCAATTAACGAAATTCGTTCAAGGTTAATCATCCTATCGGTCCTAATGCGTCTATGTACGTCTCTCGAGGACAGCTGCGTGAAGTGCGCCCGATACGACCGCCGGTTATGGGCGACATCCTCGTGACAGTCACTCAACTCGTGGCACGGTACGGGGCTCCGAGGGAAGCTGTCTAAGCAAGTCGCTTAGAGCCCTATCCAGCTATGGGAAACAGGTGTTATCATCGACATGTCTTGGTCAACATGAGCACGGACCGGGTGCCAAGCCCGGCCGCGTCAGGCCCAGCGCTAAAGACCAGCTCCAACATGGCAATTACTCTCATCGTCACCAAAGTGCTCCTAGCCTTTGACGCTTTCGATGGTCACTCGCGGCCCCGAGACCGTGGGCAACTGCCCTGACTATGAGGTCCGAAACTGGCTACATCCGCGACACCGGGGCGGCGAGCTCGGTGAACGAAACGTTAAAGTCCTTCATCTTGGAACAGGTATAGAGTTAAATAGTTCCATCGTCCTTTCGATATACACAGATCGATGACCAAGATATGTAACGAGAGTGGGCATGGATAATTATATCAAAGCGGCAAAGTGAAAAAGATAGGCAACGAAAAACAACCGAACGACTAGGTCCATCTAAAGCAAATATCATAGCACTGCAACGAGTCCCATAAACATAGCAGCACCGGCTACACCGAGCATAGGCAAAAAGCTGGTATCTCTCCGCGAGGAAGCAGCACCAATCACGACAGTGTTAACGGTAGTGTTTGTCAAAAGCTCCGTTGGCAGCATGTTGGGGGTCGTGCTGATTTGGTACATTGGGCTGAGTGGTGCACCATCGAAACGGTAGAGTTGAAGCTTGTAACCCCGAGTAGTATCTTGGTAAATGTTCCAGGCGGCGAATAGGGTGGTCTGGTTAAACTGCTGGATAATATTTGATTTTGCCGCACACATGTCCTGCACTTGCATGCGTCCATCAGCAGCAAACGGATTAAGGGTTATTGAGCCGTTAGAGTTGAGGGTGTATGTGCCGTGTTGCCATTGTACGACACCAACAATGCATGTTGGTCGCGAGCCTGGAGAACAAAGCGAACGGGTAAACAACGTGGTACGAAGAAAAATAGCGTTGCTATTTATGCCGCGGCATAGAGGGCGGTGCCATGAATAGTGTTGGAAGATAATTATGGTACCTACCATTGCCTTGAAAGCGGTACTGAGCCTCCTCGAAATAGCCATTGCTGCCATCTGACAATGATTCCTCGGTGCTAACGGCACAAGGTTATCGTAAGCCGGCTGCCGCGGGAACAACGGTGCCTTGCTCGGCCAAGAGCACGTTGCACTCACAAGGAATACGAGATACCAGTGGTTGCCGGGTAGTTGAAGGTGAAGTTCACTGGATTGGCGAAGCCCTGAGGTTTTGGCGGGTTAGAAGAAGAGTCAACGTAAGGTCATTGGTGTGGAATCCTGCTAGCAACGCAACGTCACGGCAGCACTCCACCGTGCGATTGCCAGCTCGGCCAGGCGGCCAAGCAACAAGGAAAAGGTTGGCATAGCCTACTCACAGGTCCAGTCATTACAGCTCCGTTGCCAGAGCTCCATGTCCCTGCAATACTGGTGACGTTGTGTTCGGGGTCGTAGGCTTGTTGGGCGGTTGTCAAGGAGCTAGACAAGAGGCCAACGAAGAGAGCAGCGAAAAATCGGGTCGAAGATGAAGGCATTGCTTGCAGAAGGTTGGATTGCTGAGCGGTGCGATTAGGTTGGGTTGTAGGAGAAGTCGGGGGGTCCGATGTTGCAACACAGACTGAGGGTTGGCTGGCTGTTGTTGCGGTTGACGGTTTGATTGTCAGGTTCAGAGAATACAGAGTCGAGGTGATTCGACTGGGAGTAGGTTTAGGCGAGTCTTAAGCGAATGAAGGAGGGGAGATGGGTGGGTTAGAAGAGCGGCACAGCAGCAGGTGGTGAAAAAGGAGGACGGTGGAAGAAACTTGCGGACAGGAAGGGAACAGAACCAAACTGACAAAGCGTTCGACGACATGCTGCGCTCACGCTGCGTGCTATCATTGGAGCTTGACGTCACACTCAGACATCAAGCGCCATAATCCAGATAACATTTATAGGTGATGAGCGCTCGATAACGGTCATGGGGAGTGTAGGCATCAGAGTCGTTGCATATCGTACATCTTCGTCTGTGCTACAGTCTACCTATAAGGGCAAACAAACACAGCAAAAAGGCTACCAAGCTACATATACAGGCGAACGCATAAGGCCGGAAAAGAGACGAAAAAGACGATGGAAAATGATGAAGAAATGATGAAGAAAGTCATAGCGTGCAGATGCAGAATGACATGAGCCGAGCCTGGAGAAAGGGGAGGAAAGTAGAAAATGCCGCAGCAAAACCCAACAGTGGGACACACCCACGGTATCGTCAGACGGACATTTTCTACAAACTACTTCGGTTTCAAGAAACGGCAGAAGAGAGAGGAGAGTCCATAAAGGGGAAGTCGGAGGCGATGATAGATGGACGGTATGGACCACGAGCGAGAGGAGCTGGAGGGAAACCATAAGACGGCGCGTCGTGCTTTGACCTCCCAATCACATTCCACCGCTTTAGTCCTTCTTGAGTTCTCTCCGGAGCACAAAGATTCGCTCGCCCTCTGCTAATGATTCTCCTTCGCTGGCGCTGCCATCCGAGTCGTCAACTGTTGAGGTAACTTCCGACAGGCCCTTCACGCCATCAAGTCCAAGCCCGCTAAGGGTCTTCCCTTTTGCCAAGATGATGTAAATCTCCAGACCATCGCCGACTTCAATGTGTCGCTCTGTCGCAGAAGTGAAAGAGTCGGTCACAATGGAGAGGACATGAGACAATGGAAGATGGCGGGGGAATGGCGCGTCGATCGACGGCGTCTGGTTTTTGAAGTATATCTATATGCAGGAATTTCGGGCATAAGCTACCGAGCATTCAGTCCTTTTTTGGAAAAGAAGACTTGCCTGGTTGTCTAAGAAAGGCTGAACTAGGGATTGAGCAGCTCCTGCAGCTCTGCAAGCCTCGCGTTCGTATGATCCCACGGGGTCGAATGAATAGACGGCACCGGAACCTATGCGAAAGAGCGATTCTCGTCAGTTTTCTATCCTCCGTGATATTCATTGGGTCGGGTGGAAAAAAAAATACGCGAATCAAACCAAGGAAACGCGGCCGCCGAGGATGGTCCAACATTGGAGTGTGGGTCTTGCGGCCCATCTTCGGGGCCGAGTCGGAGAATTCCCCAAAGACCCAAATGCCTCCACCAATCCCCCCGTGCTCTCCATCTCGAGAACGTGGCCCAACGGGCATGAAAAAGTACCATTGATCAAGATCAATGTGATCCGATCCATCGAGGGCCCCGACTGCCGCATAAACGACTCTGTTAGCTCGTCGGGCGACCCCGCCCTCGCCTAGCGCAGAGAATATGCCGAAACGCGTCGAAGCCTCGGAGGAGTGGAGCCAGAAAGTCCATCGAGTCAAACCGGGGTACCGGAACGTCCCATAACAGTTTGGTTGTCTCCGTGGGTAGAGCAAACACCGATTGGGCCCCTGGCTGGGCGGATCGGGCAAGAGCTGCCCAACCCCTCTGAGCCATAAGCTCGAGCTCAGGAACGGAGAAAAGGGAGAATAAATAAAAAGGAAAAATAGCGCAGACAATCCAGGGATGCCAAAGAGCATATGACGCCTGCGGCGACATCCAGAGCGGCAGATGTAAGCGTGCCGCAAGGTCATTCGACGTGATCGAATGCAACGCGGCAGGCACTCGGCCTTTCTGGGTAAGGATGGCCCAGAAAGGAATAGCCCAACGATAGTTGTCAACGTTGAGGAAAAGGGAGTGAATGCGATAGGGTACCGAGGCAAACCATAAACGGTAGTGGGGGCGAAATGAGGATAATGAACAGGAGAAACAGTGGCTCACCATCTTCCTCAATACCACCGAGGATGTTGTAGACGTAGTAAGGGAAGAACCGCTTAGCGTAGAGCATAGTCTGAATCATTCGTGCGATGGCGCGTAATTGCATGTCCTTGCCATGAGCGTGTCGGTACCACTGTGGGCGATAATTATAAGTGTCAGCGACGAAGACGATGATGACGCAAGCGCATGCAGTTGATGCGGGCTTACCTCTAGTCTCTGTTTTACTTTCTTGACGAACATATTGCCGTCGGCGGCAAAGCCATTGACGGCGAGGACAGCCTTGTCCGTTCTGGAGATGAGCGTCGATCAGCGGCAGGAAACGCGAACCAAGCCTTGGCGGACGCACAATCTAAACACTTTAGGAGCATAACGGGTCTGAATGTTGTAACCTTCCGACTGTCTGGTGTCTCCTGCTACTACAGCAAAGTCCTCTCCGGCGATCGCAAGAATGGTGCCTCCGTTGTCGGAGTACGGGTTGAAGTCGCGAGCTACGGGCCCTACAGTATGCGACATGGCTGGAACGGAGGATGGAGAAGATGAGAGGGAGGGCGGGAATGAGAGAGGAATAGAGTGGCAAGGAGAGGCTGACGCGCGTCCTCTTACCAGTCGAATGTGGACTGGTCGGTATTTGTACTGTTTGTGTTCGACTTCGACTGACCCCGCACCCTTACGCTCATCCTCCCGCCGAAAACTCGCCGCAAGCTGCATGCTCAACTCCACTTCCCCGTACTCAACCGTCTCCTTTCCTTCGGTCCAGCCCATCTGTTGTACACTATCTCTAAGAATATCAGGCAAATCCTCTAGTACTATTGTTGCAGGGCGCCCTTTCTCCCGACATCGTCCGCCAGCCAGCCTCACTTCCACCGAGTATTCGCAGGGCCTGTGCTGTGACTCCAGAAGCGGCTTAGTTTTTTTTCTGGAGGAAGTCAACCTTATCGCCCTGCAGGAAATCATTTTTCTAAATGCCGATTATTCCACTCGGTTTTCAATTTGCTGGCACGCTCGCTCCTGTTTCCTCCCCGTACCCATGCTCCTCGGCAAGTCTGTGACACGAAAGACTCCCAAATTAACCAGTCGGCACCTTCTCCGCAGTGGACCAACCAATTATCAAATTGATTGCCTTGTGGAATTCGAGGGAGGACGCCATGTGGAAATGCGCTATTCGCACCACAGACTTTCACCGCGCCCCTGCAAGTCATAACCACCGCGGGCCTTTACAAAGCGACGGCCACATCTAGACTGCCCTTTAATGCCTGCGCCCTCTTTCTTGAGCGAGATGCGAGAGCTTTCTTCGACTGTCCCTTAGTTCTGGGCGCGGCGGCCTCTTGAACATTGAGTCTGTCGACCGCCTTGCGCCTCGACTGACAGCTGGCCTTCGTTGAGAACAACGGCCCGGTGATCCTTAGAGAGATCTTGAACCAGTCTAAGCATAAAAGAGCACATCCGTCCCGGTGTACCTATCTACACTCTGAACGGCTATGAAGGTACCCACACCACCCGGACCATGTCTTCGGATGGCGCAACTCTAGGCAACCAGCGCTCAAACCCCTATTGTTTTTACCCATTAGTAACCATGGGTGTCACCAAACGTGTTGCAGCGTCCTATGAAAAAGCATGGACTGATCCTCGTTCGGTTAAACTGGCGGTGTAATGTCGGCCGGGATAGTGGAGGCTTGTTTGTTGCGGTGTTTGCTATGCCTTGCAAGGTATCACCGTCCCTTGGACCGTCATTCCGGGACGTAGAAGCCGCCGCATGAGAAGTCTAGTAGAGTCTCTTCTATCCAAAATAGAGGTGCACATTCCTAGTTACCACATTTTTGTCGCCTCCTTCTCAGCTTCTTCCATCTCGCGAAGTGTTTTCATGTGCCCACCTCTCGTTGCACGTAAAACGTCTGATCACTAAACGAGTGGGGAGCGGATGCGGAGGTTTCAGCTTTCCCCGGTTGCAATCCATGTTATCTCTAAAGTCCACTCGACTCGGATCTAAGGACTTCGTAAGGTTCTAGATTTGAGGAACGCCATGGAGCGGATGAGGGGAAGGGATTTTCGAGGCGGAGCGAATTGCTCCGAGCAAAATTTTCAACCGCCGTTGAGGCGGAGACTATGAAAATAGTGCGTTATTGTCTCATGGTCTCTCACGTCGAGCCTTTTTGCGGCGAGCGATGGGATCGGACATGCTTCGAATTCGCCGCCTGCCACGGTGTCTGGGAAAGCCCGACAGTTTGACCGACACGGTCCCGTACGCCCCTCTCCCTCCTCTAGCTACCTCGGGCCCCCGCCACCTCCATGTACACCGGTAAGGAGGTCAGTCCGGTCCACAAAACTATGGACGATTCCGCTGTTTATGTAGCTAGATCCCATCAACCTCTCCGCACTACTAGCACCGAAGGAAGCCCGCCTTTTTCATCTCTGAATCTGGAAACACCGACGAAGTTCAGAGTCCCGACGTTTTTCAAGGAAGAATATGCTCTTGAATCGGCCAGGCGCTCGGTGTCTGGACGAAGTGCATGCATTGGCTGCCCGTCATTTGTTCGGTGTCCAAGCACCAAAGAACGCTTCTTGCAAATCGTCACCGTTCAGCTGTGAACTGTTCTGTCTTTGATTCCCAAACTTCCTGCTAGCCAATTGTAAATACCAAGACCACCGGTATCATCGACGCGAGCAAAACATCATCCGAATTTCAGGCTACTCTTGGCATTTCACTCCTGTCCGTCCTCAAGAGTCCGCATCCCCTCTCAGGCGTGTGCCAGCCTTACGAAAGTCGGTAAATTGCTAAACTTAGGACCAAAATTGGTCTTTGATTGGCCCCTAACGTCCTCGTGCTGCGGTCGGATAGAGGGTTGTCGCATCAAATCCCCCGAGCCAACGTCCAAAACCCTCGTTGGAAATTTCCTTTAATGCCTCAGATATTCGGGACCATCTTATGAGTAGAAGCAAATCTCATATAATACTCGCCGAGGTACATTATACTTTGGTCACTATTATTCTTCTCTAGAGGAATGCTTTGCTATAGGTCACGGAGTCACAGCGTCGCAACATCGGAAGAAACGGTTGAACCTTCCGTCGTTCGGATTTTTCACCATTAAATCACGTAGGGCGCTTGCAATATCACTCTCAGATGACTTGCGCGTTTTTCTGTCACTACAGGGAAGACTATTGTGGCCGAATGTGTTGGAGGAGGTGCATGGTCCACCACCCACAAAAGGCCGACCCTCACCCGTAAACACACAGCTTCTCGCGTATATTTGATCTTCCTTGGTTGAATTTTCTTGTCAATCCCGCGGCTCGGCGGAGTTCACGTCGATATTTCCCGCTTCCCGAGGCATGTGTAAATTCTCCATGGGGATTTTCTATTATGGGCTAGGTGACGTCTTGTCCCTCCATTCACCGAACGATGGACCCTTTCGCTTCCTCATCTTTATATGCCCTCGAGTATTATTTTTAAAACATATGACCGGTGCTACTGTCTTGAGTATGTCTTCGGTGTCGAAGGCAATCTCGAGGCCACCTCAGCGTGCGCTTAGGCCTCCACCGGTCTCTTGGATCACGCTAATCGTCCTTGATGTGGACGCCCTCTGAGACGTTTTTTCCCTCTCACTCGCCAATATTTCTCTCAACGTTCGCGGGTTGTCACCACCGTGACGCATTCCAAGGAAAATGCCCAAGCCCCTTTAAGCTCGAGCGCCTCGTGCTTTGGAGTTTAGATTTCTGCTTTGTTTCGGCGTTATCGCAAAGCGTCCGGCCCGGTACGACTGCCTAGGGGCTTACATCTAATCGCAACGTGTCCTACTGAAAGGAAATCGCTACGGGAGCCCGATAATGCGGCCGCCGCCCGAGATAACGGTTGAATCAAAGACTTCTGCTGTTCTGGGTTACAAAATAGGTAAGACAGAGAAGTTCAATGGGCTCGTTCATCTCGCGTGCACGAGGGATCGTTTGTAAACCCTCTAACCTGGTTTCTGCAGCGATCTTCTGTCGCCCATAGCCACTTTGACTTGCGCCACAGTCTCGGGACTTTACGATCAGAAGACTGTCATAAAGTCTCCGCTCGTAATGAATGTGCGACTCATGCATGAAGTAGTAGTATCATAGGGCGTGTCAAGCTTTCCGCGGCATTCCTCATCCGTGGCTCAATCTCCCGATGGGACCGCGGTATCACTCTCGAAATTATTATAAAAGCAGCATATGCATTAATAGATGCTCCTGAGGTATAATGCTAGGGTATCGTAGTGTAGTAGGTATACTATGAAAGAGTGACTATGGCTACTATAATGAATGTGTAAGATAATACATGTTTCGTGAGAGGGGTATTATTGAGTCCATAGAGTATCAGAATGAGCGGAAGTACGCAGTTTCGGCGTTCTTTGAAGTGTTGGTAGGATACATTGCGGCAGGGAGGGGAAGATGGAGTTCAGGAGGGCTGGAGAGGGAGGATGAACCAGAAGCGGAGGAAGCCGGGGAGTGGCAGAGTTCCGGAATGGTCTCGTCTACGGTAGCTTTGGCGGTCCAAAGCAGACTGTCCAGGTCACTGAGGCAATCGACCTCCGGATCGAAACAATCGAGGAGGGCGATTGATGATGGCCTGCTGCTCTGTGGGCTCGTTCCCACGGGGTTCGTTCGCCTGGGAATCGAGAAAGCCGTCGGGAACCCGTTTGCTGCAGCAGCATCATCGGCGACGGCCCAAAGAGAGCGGATATCACCGCAGGCTGCACTTGGGGTTGATCGGCTGCGAACGTGGTGGATAGGACGCTGGGCAGGCCTTGACCAGTCAACGGATTGGTGGTGGTGATGATGTCCTCTGGCTACGGGCTGTGTTGGTACGGCGGGGGTTTGGGTGGCGGACGGGTAGAGAGACGATGGAGTTAGAACGGTGGTGGCAGCAGCTTCGAGAGCCTTTTGCATCCGCTCTTGAGCACGACGGATTCGGCGGCGCTCCCTGGAGTTCCTGCCAACGACTGGGCCGAAAGGCATGATTACAGGTTGTTGTTGGGGTGCGGAGAACATATTGTAGACAGCGGTGTTCATTGGATTAGGGTCGAGAGTTGATATAAGTAAGGTAACGGTGGAGGTGAGTGGTGCAAAGAGCGAATGAGTGGGAGTTAGATTTAGAGAGCAAGCAGAGTAGTCGTAAAGAGCCGAGTGAGTGTTGTCGAGCCCAGCTCGTGAAGGGATGGATGAAGACCACGAGGAGGTAGCGTGCGGCCCTCCTTTTATAAAACTCGCGCGAGCGTCGGTGATCCCACGTTGAACAATGCGTTTAGGGCGTATTGATGTGGGCGTCCAGGGTGAGAGGACGTTTCGGGTGTTTTGCAGTTCGAACAACATAAAGGGAAGCTGCCCACCGTCACAGCCATTGTTCCAGACGTTGGCCCCTGACGACGGTCACAATTTTAACAGCGTCGAGAACATGAAACCAAGATGTACGCCGAGAAACTAGTTTGTATGATAGGAGTTACTAGTGGACAAGTGGTTAAACAGGCAGTGTGTGGTTACGACGTGCTTCCGCACCGACACATCGTGCCAAACTTTCCCATGCGTGTTCCAGAAATTCGCGCCTTCAGGCTCTATTCCCGTTAACAACAAAGCGATTATCGAGCTCCTGAGTCCTAATAGAGTAAGAAAGTGCGGGAAATCGGAGGTCTTTCCTAACGGTTCTCAATTAAGCGCCACGAAACCAAGGCGACTAGGAGGGCAACCCTTACGCCTATTGTCCCAGCCTCAACGCGTTTCCCTGCGCAGAAGGCTCATCCACAGCCACCCCGAAGAGCGATTCTAATAATTTCAGTGCCAGGGAACAGTCCTTTTTTCTACTCCGAGGGGCCCGAATTCCATGAGAATACCGGACCGGACGGCCACTTCCGTTTGTAGACATTCCTTTCCGCGTCAGACCTCCATCCCCATTTTCAAGTATGGAATGTGCTCCTTGAAGAATCTTGCATTGCCATCTCCACCCAATTCGTGCATACCACGCTTCACATACCAGTCCATGGCGCTCACTCTGGCATCACACCACACCCACTTCACGCCCCACATCGCCTTGACTTGACTTGTGGCAAAAGATAGGAGCTTGCTGCCTATGCCCTGGCCTTGACATTCGGGAGCGGTTGCAAATTTTCGGAATCGGCCGGCCAGCTGAGGACCACTGGTGTCTTGCTCGCCAGGAAGGCCCTCTTTGAAGAACGAAATCACGGAGACTGGGCCATCCCCATCGCCGTTAAGGAATGCGCCGAAGTGCAGACCAGAACCATCTTCAGGGATAAGGACGAACGACTCTGGCTTGTCTGGCCAGAGAACGGAATGCCGAAGATGAACAGTATCGGCTGCAGCGATTTGCCTCAGTATGACTGCGGGAGGGCAGGTTCAACCGAGTGCTGTGAACTACATTCATCGAACAATACCTACCTTTCCTCCCGGAAACCTCTATCTCCATTTGACTCGGGTGAATGCTGGCAGGATATGAATCTAAGGTGACTTGTTGGTCCTGCTTACTCAGCAAGAAATATTCTGCAACTCGATGTCGAGTAACCTTCAAGAGCTCCAGGGCGATCACCTGCATTTCCACCCCACCAGTTCTACGAAAAAAAAAACACCAGCAAACCAACAGCGGTGGATAAAAGAGAATAGAGGGGACACAATCTCGATGGCTAAAGGAGCTTTTTTCCGACCCCGTCGATTGTCTGTAAGGGGTTCCTGTGTTTTTGCGTAGGACCAAGGTCACAATCGGCATGCCCTTAGGAAGTCTCTCAACGGGAATACATCTTATGCTCGGAAGTTTCCTCAACTAGCTCCAGGTCGAGAGACTGACGCTTAAATAAGGTAGATTTCGTGGACGCAATGGGGCACACTAACGCAACTCCAGTTCGTTGTATTCGAAGCGAAATGTGAGAATACGCGATTGTCGAGCTCTCTAATGGTGACCGTGCTTGTGGTGCTCTGAAAGGTAATGGCGTTAGTTCTGAGTTTTCGACAGTGGGCCCAGCGAAGGATGTTGAACTCACTCAAGTGCACTAAAGGAAGAGAAAGTTAGCACATCGTTCGTTCGGACGTAGAAAAAGGGAACTCACTGTGGTAGTCGATCGTGTAACCGAAGACCATCATACCAGCAATGAAGGCGACGAGGGGCTTGCCGGAAGCATTCTTGCCATCGAAGTACCTGGCCCGGATGCTACCTGACGCAGAAGTTGGTGCTGGTCCCTTGGGAAGCTTCGAGTAGAATTCGACGATAGATGCGGTGCTTGCAGAGGTTCCACCAGTCGACTGTACGAAGCGAAGAGGTTACACGAGGATGAGAATGGGTGTGAATATATTTTGAGCAAAGCGAAAACGCATTTTCGGCCGGGTGGTCAAGGAACACGTACCACGCTGGAAGGAGTTGCAATTTTTGGTGGAACGAGGTTGCTGAGGGCCCGTCGAGCGAGAGTAGGACGCATTATTGGCAGGTAAAGAGGGGGAGAGTACGGATTGAGGGAGGGAGATGGGTCTAGTTTCGGTTGGAACTGTCAAAAGCGAACCGTCTCACGTTCTATGCGTCGGGTGCTTCAGGAAGGAACGCGATGAGGTAAAACGCGACCCAAGCGCAATGGATCGCCACCCAAACCTCTTGAAGTTCGGCTCGAACGCAACGGACGAGAGTAGAGGTATCTACTTCAAGTTAAATAACCATGGTTCTAGCAGCGCGACTAGCTACAAGGACAGAACTCTAGTCACAGTTACTTCAACAGAGCGTCAATGATACGGTCTTCTGAGATATTTCCAACATTGGAACCACGATAGTTCAATCTACGGAGAACATCGATCTGTAGTGAACAAGACAAATCGCGAGGCGGGAAGTCAGCTTTGGACTGCGGCCCCGTGCGGGGGTGGGCACTGATTCTCACTTACCACCTTGCTCCTCTCGAAGCCAAGAGCTTCGAATTGGTCAACATGCGCTTTTTCGAGACCAGCGATAGCTACTTCATCTCTCTGTTCTGATGAAGCACCTTTTGCTGGCGGACCACCGGCATAAATCTCCGTCCAATAGCGGGCGGTGTCATTGAATGATGACCGCGAAGTCATATAATGCTTTGCAACTGTCCAGCATAGCATCAGCTTAATTTTCTTCTTATATCGAAAGAGCTGGGGAGAATCGTTCGCGAACCTTCTGCGTCCTGCGGATCATTCGGTTCAGGGGAACAAAGCAAGGATTGCAGCGATATCAGGGTGGATTTGAGGGTTAGGACAGGCGACCAAGCGTCTTTGAGAATATCCAGGCAGATGGCACCAGATGCCGAAGAGACGTTGGGGTGGTATACCTTCCTAAAGAGGGGATGATTGAGGGGTCGTGAACGGTTTCCCCGAGGAAGAGCGAGGAAGAAACGAGGCGTACGTGATGAACTTCATCTTCACCGGCTGGAATGGGTATGAATCGGGTATTACAATGTCCTAAAAATAAGGTCATCGCGTTAAACGAGGCGGTGTTGAGCTCGACGCGCAGGCGGGTGGCACGAACCACGGAGAAGCGACCGCCTTGATACGGCGTGTCCGGCGGGCCGGGGAACGTCCCAATCAGATGAAATGGATTTTCATCGACGAGGTCAATCTCGACGTTGGACGCCTTGTCCTTCCTGCAGTCTGGAGCGGTTGCGCGAACGAGTGGTGCACCTTCGCGGTCAGCGCAAGTGCCTGAGAGTGGGCTTACATCCAGAGCGACTTGCCTGCGATCTCCTTGTTCACTCGTCGTAATCGTGCGTCGGCCATGATCGATTCGTATATAGGTCGTGTAGGGAGGGTGTTGGAAAGATGGAGAGAATTCTCTAGTCGAGGGTGTAATAGCTTTATAGGGCGTGCGGGCAACGGGGACCTGAGGCGGGCTTTTAGGCGGACACTCTTTTGTTCTACTCTGGACTAAGGGGTTCCACTGCACACTTCTAGCTCGACGTTTCGTTTTCCGCCCACCTCTCAACCACTTAAACAAACAAATAGCACTTCCATCGGCGTATATTATTGCAAAACAGCAAGGCAAGATGGGCACGACGCGTATGGAGCTGCTTCAGTGGCTGAACGATCTCCTGCAGCTCAACTACACGAAAGCTGAGCAATGTGAGACCAGAGCAGCCTACTGCCAAATCATGGACTCGATCTACGGTGAGTTACACGCCATCCGGAGGCACCATAGTCCGTACTATTTGCCGTGAAATGAGCTAAGCAACGCGAGTAATTGATTCGACTGTACACCAATAAAACTACGACCGCGATTCGCAATGAACACGCCGTTTCATTTCAATCACAAGGCGACGTTCCAATGAGCAGAGTCAAGATGGACGCGAAGCCCGAGTATGACTCCTTGCCGAACTACAAAATTCTGCGGACTGTCTTCACATTGAAGAATATCGACAAGGTGTGGCGTCTCAGTAGCGTCTCCCTGTTCGACGCGACGAAGGCTCGCAGGTGTGAACTTGGAATGAAATTTTCGCTAGGATATACCGATCGAGGAACTCGTCAAATGCAGACTGCAGTATGTGTTCCTCGCTGTTAGAAGCGTCGTTAAATATCTCCTTGACGATAGCGAACCGTCTCATCATCTTAACAGCGATAATTCGAGTTCTTGCAATGGATCCGGCGATTCTGGGATGCCCACGCTTCGGGGGCACCTTACCCTGCGGTAGCAAGACGAAAAGTGGGCGGAGCTTCAGGGGCACGTCCACCGCAGGTGCGACCCCAGGAGCTGTTCAAAGCTCCAGCAAGAGCTGACACAGAACAAGCAAGATGCTGAAGCACCAGACTCCAAGCGAGATTTCTACTTCAACAAGGTTAGGAGCCTTTCTACTGGGGTGTGTCCCCGATTTTGAAAGTCCTCTTCCTTCCGTCTTCTTTTTCTCCTTTTGAAGCTCTGCGACATCGAGATCATCGTACAAGAACAGTTAGATGCGCTTGAGGCTGAAGGACAGACGGATGCGACGCTGAAGAAGATCCAGGAGACACTGCACAAGACCGTGAGAGAGGAGATCGCCGAATGCGCTCATGAATACTTTCGGTGAATTGACGTGCTTTCTACGTTCCATAGGATGGCATGTAGTTCGCCAGCGAGGAAACCAAGAGAAGGAAGACTTCCTGATCGCTTTTTCAGAAGCTCGTACATTTCGTTCCTCACATTGTAGCCACGGTAGTTTCGTCGACCAACGACTTTGCCTGCGATCTCCTTGCTCACTCATCGTAGTCTTGCATCAGCCATCGGCTTGTATATAGGTCGCGTAGGAATGGTGTTGAAAGCATGAAGAGAATATCTAGTCGAGGGTGCAATAGCTTTATAAGGTGCGCGGGTGACGGGGACCTGAGACGGGCTTTTAGGCGAACACTCTTTCGTTCTACTCTGGACCAAGGGGTTTCTAGTTTGTTCCACCTTCACACTTCTCCCCCAACGTTTCGTTTTTGGCCCACCTCTCCTCTACTTAGACGCACAAATAGCACCTCCATCGGCGTATATTATTGCAAAACAGCAAGGGAAGATGGGCGAGTCGCGTACAGAGCTGCTCCAGTGGCTGAACGATCTCCTGCAAACCAACTACACGAAAGTTGAGCAATGCGGGACCGGAGGAGCCTACTGCCAAATCATGGATTCGATTTACGGTGAGTTATACACCATTCAGAGGCGTCATAACCTGCCCTTTTTGCTGTGAAAGGAGCTGACCAACGCGAGTCATTGATTTGAACGTGCTCCAATGAAACCACGACCGCGCCTCGCAATGAACGCGCCTTTTCATCACAATAACAAGGCGACGTTCCAATGAGCAGAGTTAAGATGAACGCGAAACACGAGTACGAGTTCTTGGCGAACTTCAAAATTCTGCAGAACGTGTTCAAAGCGAAAAAGGTCGAAAAGGTGCGGCGTTTTTGCTTGATCGACGCGAATAACGCTTACGGATCCGAATTTGGGACGGATTTTTTCACTAGCCTATACCAGTCGAGAAGCTCGTCAAATGCAAAATGCAGTACGTATTCCGTGTGGTTGGAAGCGCCTTACACATCCTCTGACTATGGTGACTCGCTTCATCATCTTAACAGAGACAATCTCGAATTCTTGCAATGGATTCGACGATTCTGGGATGCCAACGCTTCAGGGGAACCGTACGACGCGGCGGCAAGACGAAAAGGAGGTGGGGCTGAACCGCCGGCAACTATTGCTCCCGTTGCCCCGAGGAGTACAGGCCTGAGCGTCAAATCCGCGGCAACCGGCGCTGCAGGCAGGAGAACTCCGCTGGGAGGTGCGATCGGCCGGTGAAAAGGGACATTATCGCGGTACTTACCAAATCGGGGGGTTTCAGGGGCGGCTCGATCGGGTTCATCCACCGGGGGTGCGGCGCCTGGAGCCGTTCAAAAGCTCCAGGCAGAACTGGCGCAGAGCAAGCAAGATATCGAAGCGCTAGAACTCGAGCGAAATTTCTATTTCAACAAGGTTTGGGAGTCTTGTTCCTGCTAGAGGTTCAGCGGGATCTGACGATCCTTTTTGTTTTCTTTCAAAGCTGCGCGACATCGAGATCCTTGTGCAACAACACTTAGATGCGCTTGAAGCTGAAGGACAGACGCCGGATGCGACGCTGAAGGGCATTCAGGAGATACTGTATAAGACTGAGGTGAGGGTGGAGAGCACCGAATGCACTCATGAATGCCGTTGGCGGATTAACGTTCTTTCCACGTTCCATAGGATGGCTTCGAACCCCCGGGCGAGGAAGATCAGGAGGAGACCTTCTAAATTGCTTCTTGTGAAGCGCGTACCTACTTTGCATTCGTGCCATACCCGCTACCCAATCATACGTCACCGCACTCTCATTTTCTTCCTACGATATCGCGCTTTACTTTCCGTCGAACGAATTGTTCCTTCCTTTCCCTCTCTTACAATTCAATGGCATTTTTTTCCCCTCCCTTAACCGAGATTTGTTCCATCCGGAGCTTGAGCAAATTCTACCTTAAACAGCTTATTTCGCCGGCTCCATGAATTCGGGTCTTGGTTCAAAGGCCTATCCCAAATGAAAATATCCGGCTAACACCTATTGGGAGTAAACATAGCATATGGGGTCACAAAGCGTCTGTTCGGGCGTTCCGGACTTCAGCGAAGCATGGTTACCTGAGGGAGGACGACGGCCTGGGGTGACACCAACAGCTAAAAAAAGAATTCAAAAGATGAAATTCGTCCATAGTAGCACATACCTTTGAGGCGTGCGAGGTGACTGAGGGAATGCTACGACTTGCACCCCGCCTTCAGGTGAATGCTTTGAAGAACGAACCAAGCCCCAAGGCAACGCTAAGGTGTGTCATGGATCGAACCGAGATCAGATAGGATTGGACCATTAGCGTAGCGCTGGGGCACCAGTGGGGCTTTATCGTCGTGTTTGAGGCCTTCGGTCCCAAATGGGTCGGGTCAGGCGGATAGGGATAGGAGGGTGGTCGACAAACTCGAGATGTGTGAAGTGTGTAGAGTGGAAATTTCCTTTTCTGACTTCAAGTAAAGGAGTTCAGGTCGTCTGACGTCATTCATGTTTGACCGCTCGTGCTAGTGTGTTGATCGAGCTGCGTCGAACAAGTCGCCCCTCAATGATCGCTGCTAGGGATCATTTAGACAACCATGCCCCTCGCTCCAAGGAAGATCTTCTCTCGGGAACCCCCAATAACGGGCGGAGAAATCCACGAGGGCGGTGGTGCACGAATCTGGCCTCGAGGGAGTCAGCTGGGTTCACGGCACGATTCCTGAAGCCTTGGCAGCGAGGCTATTGTCTTTGTGATGGACAAAGGTGGATCAGATGACTCCACCGGCGGGCGGCGTAACGATGGTGCGGTGTTCAGGAAGCAGGATGAATCCATAGCCCCCAAACATTTCGGGCTGATGAAAATGAACTGGTGGAGTGTTAAGTACTTGTCTGTAAAGCTGTGGAATTCCTGAGCAGGCTGGCATTTGCAGGGCCATTGCTGCTCGGAGTACTTTACGGCGGTGTCAAGGGAGGTGCCAGGGGAGCAATGATGTGGCGCCATACTAGGAGAACTCGTGACATGAACGGGTCCTTTGAACGGACGTCAACTGGTGGGCAAGTTGCGCGAAGACCCCCAACGGCGAGGCTGACGGGCTCTTCGGAAGCCCGGATTCAGGGATGCAGGGCAACGCATGGCTCTCTGGAAGGTTCTAGCTTCAATGGCATCAACTCGTAAATGTTTTGCCCTAGACATTTGTCGGTAAGCGTGGATTGATGGGTCGTCTTTTTGGGCGACAACGGCGAGCGGGTGATGGGCTACTGCGAGTACGCCGCCAAAATACCCTGGTTGACTAGGATGAGCGAAATGAGTGACTGACACCGCAATGTGCGTACTGCCTGGGATGGGTCATGGGTCGCCGTAAATATCTGTTGTGAGGTGATGGGGAACAAAGTTTTGGTGTTCGGGTTACCTTCGGACATAAGCGATCGGGTGCTTGGGCCGGTTCACTGCGAAATCCTGTCCCGCACCATCTCCTCTCCCACTTCACCTATAATCCCAGCCCCCGGCTCATCTTCTCCATCCTCCCACCACCACCTCTCTATCACTCGCCCATCTACTCGTCATCGCCTGCATCTACGAGCAGGAACTAAGAACACAGAAAGCTCCCAAGTGCGTCTGCATATTCTGCCGCTCATCTCGCTTGAGCACGTCCACCAGACCTGCTAAACCACTTCAACCACTCGTTTACCCGACGTCGGTGAGTTCACACCCTGTTCTCGCTCTCCTGCACCTCCTCCCTCCTAAACCTGTCTTCCTCTTCGCAATAGCTGACTCCTGAATAGCGATTAGCTCGCAGGGTTCGTCCATAATACCAGTAACAGCATCCCCGCAATTGTGTTAAATTCCCCCGCCCCTCGGCTTTACCGTCCGCTAAGTGTGACCATCTGTCTATGCACAACGTCCACTCGACCAACAAGGTCCAACCTAGACCCGAGGTCACGCCCATCTCCCTTCCGGCCCAAGGCGACTGGTGGTTCCAACCGAGAGCCAACCCCGCCATCCCATCGCACCTCCGTTCCTCCACCGCGCCAGCTCCTTCCACCCAGCAGCCTGCTAGACAAACTACCGCAGAGAATGCGCTCTTCTCGTTATTCGGGGGCCCCGTAGGTCCCAAGTCCCCGGAAGCTGAGGATCCTTATGAGGAGGCCTTGGACGACCAAACGGATGGCGACTTCCCCTCTTCACCAGCCGCCATGTTCCTCACTGGAATCAACTCTCCTAGCGGATCTTTACGGTCCAACTCCATGTCCATGTCGTTCAGCTCGCCCAACCGCCCTCGCATTCTTCCTCCCGCAGAGGAGATAGTTGGAAATTACCGTCTTGGGCCGATCATAGGCCACGGCGCATTCTCGACGGTGAAGCGAGCGACATCGGTCTCCTCTACTCCATCCACTCCTTCAACGGTGGCTGCAGTCAAAATTGTCCTTAAAAATGACTCTCGCCCAGGGGCCAGCGAGGCGAGAGTTAGACTCTCCAAGGAGTCTAAAGTTTGGTCACAACTTTCTCATGAACACATCCTGCCGTTATTCCAGACAATCGAAACAGAAGAGGCCACCTTCCTCTTCACGCTGTACTGTCCAGCAGGTAGTCTACTGGACGTCATCAATTCGCACAAAACGGATGGTCTGGAAGGAGTCGGCATGGACGATGCCGGCATGTTGTTCCGCCAAATCGTCCGGGGGCTGAAGTACCTCCACGAGGTCGTGCGCCTCGTGCATGGCGATATCAAATTGGAGAACGTGCTCGTGGATGATCAAGGTTCCTGCCGAATAGCCGACTTTGGACTCGCTCGATGGATGCAAGACCCGAATGAGGAGAAATCTTCTACGTCAAATGCAACACTCGAACCACCCGCTCAACGAGAGAATGGAATGCTCTCACTCCACGACTCGCTTAGGCGTACTCGTGGACGCAATCGTCTTCCTTCAAGACTTTCCAACTCGTTCACGGACGAGCAAGATACAAATTCGAGCGACTCCAGCAAGAACATCGCTCAGTACTACTTCCCTCCTGGTTCCCTCCCATACGCTGCTCCCGAACTCCTCAGGCCCGTTAACTCCTCTACCATCCCACCTGCAGACCCTGCTCAAGACATCTGGGCCCTGGGCTGTGTTCTCTACGCCCTGCTATTCGGTCAGCTGCCGTTCAGAGATCCATTCGAGCCACGTTTGACGATGAAGATCTTGAGCGGCATTTGGAGGCTGCCTTCGAACTATCGTCCGAGCGGTCCGATCAGCTCGCGACCCGGCCGAAGAAGCCAGAGTGGCAGCAGGACTCGAAGTGCGAACGGCCGCGCTGTCAGCCGATCCAGGACACGCGACCGAAGCGCCAGCCGAACAAGAACCAAAACTTCGACGATGCTACCTTCTCCCGTCACCTCTCGGGTTCGTCCTCGCAGCAAGTCTCGTGGACGAACGGTTCCCGCGTCGCCCAACCCGACCTCTCAGAGTCAACTCAAAACGATCGGTCGCGTGGCGGAGAACGTGCTTCACGGATGTCTTTCCACCGATCAACAGCAACGCTGGACCATTTCGATGATCGACGAAGTTGGATGGGGTGTCGGTTGGGACCTGGATGTCGACGAGGCTGGAGAGGAGTATGAGGAGGAGTTGGACGCTGGCGAGATGACTTCAAGCTCAAGTGGAATTACCAGCGCAAGCGAGGCCGTGTCCTTCCATCCTGATACCAGCGAGCAAACCAAGGACCGCTTTGGGAACCGCCTTTACATTCCTCCCTCCACGAGCACGTCGTCCGATGTGAGTAACAGCTTGTTCGAGACCACTCTGAACCTTGTCACCTCTCCACTCGCTACGTCGGGTCGTCGCATCGAACCGGTAAAGGAGAAGGCTGAGCCTGAGAACGACTACGTCGTTGTCGAAGCCGCCACCACCGTCGAGACCCCACCTCAGCCCTCAAGGGAACCTGATCACGCCGCAGAGTCGGCAAAAGAAAGGAGGAGCCGATCACGGGGCAAACGCGGGAAGACGTCGCGCGACTCCAGTCGGGCACCAGCCATTTCGTCTTTGACTCCGTCTCCCCCAGCGTCTTCGATCTCCTCGCCTTCAGCGCAAGACTCATCCGATCCCTTCCAGGCATTCCGAGAAGGGTACATCCCTCCTTCAGTCATCCCACTGCTCAACTCTTCGTCGATGGCTTCGTCGCGACCTTCGTCCCGCCCGCCGTCGGCTCCTCAATCTCGCTCTTCCTCCAAAGAACGCGGAAGCGAATGGTCGAGAGGACGTCCGACAACCAGCTCCAACGGCTCGTGGCGCATCGTAGGAAGCAGCGGATCTCGCTCTGCTAGCAATCATCATACCCCTGCTCTGCCCACGATTGATTCAGGACGATCCTATGAGGAACCGATTGGCTTCTGGAGGCGACCACAGGATTCAATTTCGCCTAGTCAGTCTCCTGCACCTGAGACCCCCATCGATAGGGATGCGGGAAATAGGAGAAGTCGTAGCCGAGGTCGAAGGGAAGGCAGCCACCTCAGCAATCGAGTCGGATTGGTGGAAATGTCCCCCTCTGTCCCCAATTCAGCTCGCGATTTCGGACCATCCCATTCTCGACCCCCTCACCGAGAATACCACAGCTCGCATCCCAATCTCCCAGGGGCGATGGAGAAAGCCATGGATGGACTTGCAGATGTCGAAAGAGGTCGCAGAGGCGGCTCGGTCGATTACAGAGTGAATTGGAAGGCAGATTCTGATTAAACGAACCAAGTGACGACAAGTGACGATGATCAATCCTTTCTTACTAGTTTCTCTTCTCAACAAATGTACAACTCGCTCACTATACCTCCTTTTTCTTGTTTCTCTACTGGGCACCGCCGTTATGTTTCCATTTTCTTTCTCAGCACTCATTCTTCAAGTAGGAGCAACAAAATGTCGTTGACCAGCCAACAATGTAGCATTATAAATATATACGTTTTTCTATACCGACTCTCGCGAGTTAGGTTACGGTAAAGCTTTAAGAATGAGAAAAGAGCGACAGTGTCCAAGATATGGGGCAAAATTGGTTCAACTAGGAAACCCGACGAAGGAATGACAAGGGAGGAGTACATCAGGCAATCGCACCTCCTGAAACGAAGGCTGACAAGATAGTCTACAAGATATTGGTGGGGTAGGATAACGAAAGAATACTCTATGTCTGTAGGATGACTGGCAAAGCGGCTGGGTCGTGATGGAATTACTTGCCACCGGTGGTCTTGAACATGATCAGACCACCAAGAGCAACGGAGTATCCGAAGACTTGTAGCGGTGCGACCTCTGCACCGAAGATGACAACCGAACCAGTGATGAGGAGAATATCCTACATTAGGTTTCATCATCAGCAGAAGATCATGAACTCCAGCAGAACTAAACGAACCTTGAAGACACCAGCGAGAGTCAAGACGAGTCCACTACCAGCACCAATGAGGAAGACGGCAGCAACGTTCAGGAGGAAGGCAACAGCGGCGTTGGAGAGTAAGATGACCGGGCCGATGCGGTACAAGTGCTCGAAAGGCGCCCAACCCTCCGTGAAGGGGAGGACGAGAAGGTTGATGAGAGCACAGACCTGCGCGGGGGTTGGGTTCCATGTCAATGTGCTGCGCAGAAGAAGCAAGCGCTTATGCCGCTTACCGGAGCGTAGTAGTGAAGGGAAACAAGGGGATCCATCTTCATGCCGTGGAGCAAGACCTGAATCATAACCAGACGAGATGCCTCGAACTGTACACAGAAACGTCATTAGCATAGGGTGCTTCGGGCATGCGAGGGGGGTCGCCGACGTACGCAGACGGCAAGTGCCTGGATGATGAAGCCGAACATGTCGAACCTGAGCTCGCCGTAGGACGCAAGCGAGACACCTCCCGAGATCATGCAGACGATCGCAAGCAACCTTCTGTTAGGTTCCTGGATTCTGAACACGAAAGAGATGAGAAGAATAGCCACAGGGTTGAAAGCCTGCAGGGCGGCACAAAAAAGCGGTCTGGTCAGTTACGCAATCCGGGTGCCTACCGGGTGGCTTGCGCCCCCTTGTTCGCTGTTCTCACCTTGAGCATTTGGATGAAGGAAACGGTGAGATGCAAGTATGCCTTGTTGCTGAGGATGAGACTGCCGCTGAAGAGGAGACCAATGGGCAGGATAGACCGGAGGAACATGTCCTTGGACATGTGGATATCTTTTGCCCCATCGAGCAAATGGGTAGTCCTCTGTAAAATCCGGGTACCGATAGCCTACAAAAGCCCCAAAGCCGTCAATACGTGTCCTAGGAAGCTTATCAGGGAGGTGCCAGCGAAGGGGGGACGTACAGCAAAGGCAAGATGCCAAGTTACAAGGAAGACTGGGAACTCGAACCCGAGGGTGTTGTACAGGTAGTTGTTGTAGATGATGACGGTCGAGCTGAGAACGATCCATATCGGGATGATGGTGGCAGCCGACAGTCTGACTGGTTGAGCGCTCTGGCGGGCAGAAGTGGGTGCTGGGAGGGCGGCTGGTGCACCGAGGTCGCGCTCGAGCTCCTTGAGCTCGTCTTCAGCGTTGTACTCCTTCTCGTTGTTGAGAGGAACTGAGGCTTCAATATCCTTGCCGTTGGCAGACATGGTTAGCGATGAAAGGGGACAGAAAAGTGAAGAAAGTAAGCGAAAAGAGCGACGAGTGAAGAGGGGGTGGAAGAGGAGGTGGTGGGTGGAAAGATTTGGATTTTTGCCAGCAGCAACGGCGCTTATAGGTTGTTATCACTCACAGGGTTCCGTCGATACATTGTGCCAGAATCCGAACTTACCCGTCCTCAACGCAGGCAGCCCGGGAGACGTGACTGGGCTTGATGTTAATGTGTGCGGCATGCTTGAAAGACGAGAGGGGACCAGTGGGTGCGTTGGTGCTTGGGTTCTGGGGGTCTGAACGGGTATGTTGTACAAGCTCAGCGGATCAGGAACAGTACCCCTGCATAGTTACTACTAAAGTCTGAAGCGTGATCAAGAAGATCAAATCAGAGTAAAGGGGATATACAGATATATATGAGATATTTTATAGGAATAAAAGGCGCCCCGGGCTCATTCTAGATTGATTTCGCTCTCTGGGAGGTGGAGAAGACGTTCGGAATAGACTTCCATTCCACCCCATTCCAGTACCGTGAACATCGTACGATCCCCCTGCTTCCCTGGGTCGGTGCCTACGATGTTCTGCCAGAAGACCGCGTCTTGCGTCGCGCGAAGCTCGGCTTCGGACCACCTGGCGAGCTCGTCTTCATTGATTCCCTGAAAGATCATGAAGACCCGGGTTACAAGGTCTGGCTTGGGTGATACGTCTAACGGTGCGGCCGCTTCATAGTCCTTCTGAGATAGGAAACGTAATGCAATGTACTTGTGCTGAAGGAACCGGGGCAACCAGTATCTTAGGGAAGGAACCCGTTAATAGCTTGCGAGCTATAACATTACCGATTCGACTCACGTTAAGAAGTCCGTTCTGGCAGAAGTATGCAGTCCCAGAAGGTCAAGGGCATGATCAAGATACTGTGTGATCTTTTGCACAGGGAGAACTACGGAGTCCTCTGGCTCGCAATGAGTCTGGCCCGGGATGAATGTCTTCGACGCGACCCCCTCCCCCCGATGAAGCTTTGGGACGGTTCTACAAGAAGAGGAATTGTCAAATCGTAATTCGATATCGCACAGGATAACTTACTTAGCTTCCCAAAACAGGTACGTAACCTCTACGCCTGAATCCCTGTCTCGCAAGTTCCCATCTGGTGCAGCATCTACCTCCCATTGTATGCTCTGCCATTCGTTCTGTGGGCCATCTTGAACTGCTAGAATTGGATAGACGGCGTCGAACCTCCAGCTCGGCTCGAGTGACAGGCGAACGGTGGCTTCAAGTTTTTGGGGCGGAAAGAGGTATATGACTGGCTTCCCTCCGACTTGTGCGATTCTAAAGTCAATTTCGGCACCGCTCCTGCTGTAAACATCGCTGGCTGTTTCATTCGGGTCGATCCGGTGCCATCCCCCGCCAGTGAGGCGAATGTTTTTGATACAGGCATGAAATCTCGAGGCGACAAGGTCGTAAACTTTGCTCATTGGTGAGCTATGTTTCATTCTGATGGAAACTTGCTCCCCAGTTGAGTTGTAGATCGTGAATTGGAAGTAGTATCGAAGCGCCCTTAATGTGGTCATCAGGCGCCAGCCGAGGGATGAAGGCGTGTCAGAGGGCTCGATGACCCTTCCCTGATCATAAAACTTGAGGTCCTCCACCGAAATTGAAACCGAAATAGCAAAAGCTCGGAACACGGCTTGAAGAGGAAAAGTCGCTTTGATTTCATACTTTCGGCCGTATGATTCGTGGATGATTTTGATGGTTCGTTTGGCGTCTGCATCGCCCACCGGTCTTTCCACTGATTCATTGGCCGCCTTTGCGACTGCATTCTGTTTTGTCACGCGAAGTATCTTGACCTGATCTCGAAAGGATGCCCAGTTACGTTCTGTGATCGGGGTGAACTCTTCTTGATAGGATTCGCCGCCTGTCGCGTCTGATCCGCCCAGTTTGGCAGAAAACGCTATTTGAGACTTTGTCTCTGGTAGACTGAAAGTTTCTGAAATGAGTTTCAAAGCATTCTATCCGATCGAAAAGCGGTTAGAAGGAGGAAAACTCTTGCCCGCACCTGCGCGATCCTCACTTGATACGTCTCGGGACGGATCAGAAGTTTGCGGACAGGCCCACAACGGATGACCATCCTGTCGTTGCTATCTTCTTGTGGCGTGGTTGAGTCGCTGGACATCGTGCAGGGGTGGAATGGGAGGGAGAAACCCGATTTGTGTTGGGGAGATGACGGAAAAGGAGAGAAAAATAAACGCGTCGGGTTCGGATAGCGTAAGCGTGGTTGCCGATGATTAATTGCCGAAGAACAATTTTGTCCTATGTAGGGGACGCGATCGCAACAATTTTGGTAGTACCACGAGATGAGCAATTTGGTTCGACAAAGGAAGCTGATACAATAGCGATAAATACTCCGACATCGGAATACAAGGAAGAGGGGCAAAAGGAAATCAAGCGGTCCACCTGTCTCCAAATTATATCGCATCGATGATATCGCCCGAGTCGATTCCATAATCGTGAGCTTTACAGTCAAGGGTGAGCATCTTTCCTTTGTACGCCAACCAGAAGTCACCAATCCCAACTCCCTGCTCCTTGGCCCAAGCCTTCTCCAGAACGCGAAGGCTTGTGTTCGACGTAAGAGAAAAGTACTTCATCACCTCCCCATCTCGTATAGCAATCTTGAGAACCTTCGCAGCGGTGATTGATGCGGTTCCGCCGGGGGGAAGTCTGGAATAGCAGGAATTGACTGTAGCGTGTTCATCCAGTCGATTGCCTGCGAAGTAGAAGCGCAGGACGTCTCGGTCTTCCCCGACTAGATTTGCAAATGCTTTGAAAATCGTTTCGAGTGGTTTGGAAAGACCGATAGTGAAGTGTTTTTTCAAGGTCGTGCCATATTTGATGGTGACGAAGACTTTGATATACTCGGCCTTCAAGCCGACCAATTTATGTTTGGCCGAGACAGAAGGAGTTTTATAGACTTTATTTGGTTTCGCGACGGGGATCGATGCTGTTTCGTTTTTCACCTGTGACGGGGGGCCCTGTTGGAGGAGCAGAATGGAGATTTGAGGAGCGACGACCGCCCAATTCGTTTTCGTCAAGTTTTGCTGATCCGTGCTGAAGGCCTGCTGACCCGGTACTTTGAGCCGAGCATGGAAGGTTGGGGTGCCGTGGCAGGAGAAATGCTCTCTGGCAGTTTTGATTGCATCCTGTAGGGCGTGGATCAGGGAATCGTCGCGAGGTCCACTGAAAAACCCGATACCTCATAAGACTTCGGTCGCTGCAGTAGACGTCGTGTAGAACCATATCGTATCACGATACGGTCCATTTCGTCTTGCATGGATTCCGTGGAGTTGGTGGGCATGGCAGGAAAAGTCGAGTGTGGACGTCGATGAAGATGCGTGATGAAGACTGACGCTCGGCGTCGAACAACAAACGAAGCGGGCTTTGAAAACGCGCTCACACTCGAAGAGACCAGCTGCAACCCCTAAATAAGCCTCTAAGCACCCCAAAGGGCCATGATTCTGGGGGGATGATTGTGGGCCAAGAGTGCATGATAGATTGCGCGTGCTCAATGAATCACAAAGCAGGTTGGAGGTGGCTCCCTCACCACTGACTTTGCTGCACTCCACAACCTAAGCTGCAGGTGAAGCAAGACGGCGAAGAAAACTGATAACAGCATACTAAACACGCCATAGGCTATATAGCTGAGAAGAGAGAGGAAGATACTCGTATAAGGTGGTGAAAGATTTAAGGTAAGGCTATTGTTGCTCAGAATCGACCTCGACCTTCGTGGTGAAACTCGCCCATAGTTACAGTTATTATACAATACGAAATCCCATCGTAAAAGCCAGACAGGGTCATCTTTTGGAACGTGACGTTCTAAAAGACCTACTCGAATGTAGGAGCCTGTTTGCCCGTTCGTCGAACCATTGGCCCGACCAATGAAGGCCGAATAGCAAAGTCAAAGAGCAACGGGAGAAGACGAGGTGGAAGAGGAGCCTGTGGAAAGATTTTGCCAGCAGCAACGGCGCTTAAGGGTTATTATCACTCACGCGTGCACGGGGTTTCGTCGATACATCTCGCCAGAATCCGAACTCCCCGTCCTCAATGATGGCAGCCCAAAGGACGTGACTGGGCTTAATAGTGATGTGTGCGAGACAGTCAATAGGCGAGGGAAGGTCAACTGGTACGTTGATGCTTGGGTTCTGGTGACCTAAACGGTTAACTAAGTGGCGCAAGCTTTGTGGATTGGGAACAGGACCCAGGCAGAGCTGCCACTAAAAGTTTGAAATGTAACCGAGCCGACCAAATCAGAGTAAAGGATAGGATAGACACATGTGATATATTTACAGAATGAAACCATCCCCGAAACTCATTCGATTACTGGCTTCCCTCTCCTGATCGGTGTACAAGGCAAGAGATTACGCCACCGGCCTTCCTGTAAATATCACCGGCTATCTCATCGGACTTGACACGAATGCCAGTGCCGTCAAGGAGGCGAAGGTCATCTGCGCCCATCCCTAGCGTCGGTGCGATCACATCGCAAGCTCTGGTCAAGCAGGCACCATGTTCGATCCTGATGAAACATTTCTGCATGTTCGGGAGGTTTACAGTGAATCGAATGTAGTATCTCACTGCCCTTAACGTGGTCGCCTGTGTCTGTGGCAATGCGAGGGAGGAAGGCGTGTCGGAAAGTTTGACGGCCTGTGTTTGGGAGTAAAATTTGAGGTCTTCCAATGGAATCGAGACTGAGGTAGCAAAGGCCCGGAATACGGCCCGAAAAGGCGCGGTAGCTTCGATATCGTACGTTTGGAGATATGATCCGTGGACGATTTCGATTGTTCGTTTACAATCGGCAGCGTGGAGCAACGGTTCCACTGCGGCATTGACCACCCTTTCGACTTTATTCTGCTTCATTACGCGTAGTACTTTGATTTGGCTTCGAAATGTCTCCCAGTTAAGCTCCGTAATCGGCGTGAACTCCGCTTGGGGAGAGTCACCGGCGGCGACCTCTAGGCCGCTCAGTTTTGCAGAAAACGCTATCTGAGACGCTTTCCTTGAGAGGATGAAAGTCTTCAAGACGAGATTCAAGGCATCCTATCCGAAGAAAAGGTGAGGATGTGGAAGCTCTTTCCGACGCCTGGGTAATTCTTACTTGATGCGTCTTGGGACGGATCAGAAGTTTACGAACGGGACCGCAACGTACAACAATCCTGTCGTTGCTGCTTTCCTTGGTGGCGATTGAACTGCTAGGCATCGTGCAGGAGGGGGGATGGTGGGGAGACGCAAGGTTGAGATGGGGACGTGATAGCACGAGAGAGGGGGAACCCCCCTCCTTCTAGTTCGGATGGTGGTTTTCCGTTGGGGACGTGACGGCCGAGCCAATTTTGGATGGTGCGAGGATTATTATCGATAGTGTTACGCAGAATGCAGATTTGAGAAGCGGCTGTCACCTAATTCGTTTTGGTCACGTTCAGCTGATCCTCGCCGAAGGCCTCTTGTCTTGCTGTTTGCGTCGAGCATGGAAAACCGGAGTACCGTTCAACGAGAACATTTCCCTTGCTATTTTGATCGCTTCATTTGGCGGATAAATGGACAGTCGCAAGTTCTCATTGAAGACTCCGATACTTCCTGGGACTTGGGTTGCGGCAGCAGACGTCGCCTAGTTCCATATCGAGTTACGATACGGTCCACGTCGTCTTTTGTCGAGTCAGTAGAGTTGATGGGTGTGACAGGAAAACTCGGGTGTGAACTTCGATGAAGTTGTGTCCTGAAACCGATACCCGGCGACTAACGAAGCGGAGTTGAAAATGCCTTGTAACGACACTGGAATCGAGACACTTCTCACCACCAGATGTTATAAAACAAACATTTGAGCATGCCGAGATACCTTGAATCTGAAGGGATGATCGCCGCCTAACAGCGTACAGTGCGTTGCGCGTGCTTAATGCGTCGCAAACAAGGTTGGCGGTCCCGGAATGACCATTTGCCTGCACACCAGAGCCTAACCTACAGGCGAAGCAAGACGACAAATAATACTGCTCAAGCTCGCAAGATACGTTAGAAGCTAAGGAGAGAAGGAAGAGACATGGATTAAGCGATGAAGGCTTTAAGGTAAGATCTTCGTAACGAGATCACCAATATTTTAGAGTATGATACAACATCCCATCGTAGGAAGGGGGCAGAGTCTTCGATCGTGGTGTCGCATCATACATGACCTAGTCGAACGTAGGAGCATATTTACTCGTTCGTCGAATCCACGGGCCAAACCGATAAAGACCGAATGGTATCGGAATTCCCAGTAACGCAATGCACCCAAGAAGGGTCGATGCCCACCGAGGGTTCAGCTTCTCGTACATTTTGCTTGCAAAAAGAGGGAAAATTGCCCCAAAGGCGCTACGAACAACGTTGCTGGAAGCCATAGCTGAAGCCGCAACGACGAGATACGCGTCGACGAGGTAGTTTAATAATCCCATCTGCGATTGACTGTCAGTGAGCCAAACCAGCTCTCTTGAAAATAGCTCGCAGTTAGGGTACTCACAAAGATGAGCATGAAGCTGAATCCTATGCCCAAGCCAGCTATGAGCGGCACCCAGATGCTGATATTCGGGAAACTTGTCCACCCGAACCAGAAAAAACTTATTGCAAACACTGGCGCTCCATACATGGACGGAATGAGGCGTTGTTCTGGAGGGACTGTCTTCGGGGCGTATTGAGGTATCTTGGCTTTATACATTGGTGCAAAATAGTAGACGTACTGCCGTCCGGAATCAAACGCTCAGACAAGTCGAAGCACGGGGAGTGGGGGGGGGGGGGGGGGAAGGGCACATCGGCCCAGGGACCCCGGTGGGGGGCAATGCAATATGGGAGGGAAAAACAACACGGCGGCCCCTGTTTCACGGGGTGGCCGGGGGGTG
>WSUI01000001.1:0-20687 GCA_019633595.1 Tulasnella sp. UAMH 9824 | reverse complement strand
AAGACGAGCACCTGCTCCTTCGTTTCTGCTACCGCACAACCGACTTGAAATGCGGTATACCCAAAGAAACCAGCAAGTAGAATTGGTCTCCGGCCGTAATGCTCCGAGAGAGGTCCCCATACTAAAGGACCTACGCAGAAGCCGACCACAAAGAGGGAGATGGTAAGGGTGGCGAGAATTCGACTGAGGCTGAAGCGCTCGATGAGTTGGTCCAGGACGCCTGCGGGGGCAGAGGAGGCGTAGGAGGCGTTGAGCATTAGAAGGCCCGACGCCATGGTTAAGAACCACCGGTAGCGCCTCGACCAGTTCTACGTAAAAGCACGAAGTTAGGAGTAAGTAAAAAACAATAGTAAAGGGGAAAATGATATGAGTGGCAGCACCTTCGGGTTTTCCGGATCGTCAGGTCCATCCCACTGAACGAGGTACGGACTTTGTTCCACACTTCCGCTTAGGTTGGGCTCCCTAGGAGTATGAACTTCGTCCTGCTCATCATCATTACCGATCATCTTGTCATCGGCAAAGCTGCCATGGTCCGCAGTACGCGGAGGAGTTACGATGGTGTCCACCTGAGGGAAAGGATCTACTGGTGTTGTGTTGCCCTTTTCTAGATCAGCATTGTTTAGGCCTTGAGTTACGTTTGGTCGTGAAGTCATAGTCGGGAGTTCCGCGTCTAAACAGAGTTAGACAGCCGTTGGGGGGATTTGCGGGGACATGGCGAGAGGATGAAGAGTTTAAAAAGCCTTTTGCAAAGAGCGCAAGGGCTAATTTAGAGCTTCTTGAGAACCAGGCGGGGGATTCCGGCCTTGCGATAGTGTCGGCGGTGTTACGCTGCGATGGGTGAGAAACGAGGTTGTCCGTTCGGCTGGCAGGGTAGTACGACGTACAACACTGGCCGTGAGAGTATAGGAGGCTCCGGCGGGTTTGCCGCGGGAACGGCGGAGTATACGAACTTCGACCATGCCGTCGAATGATGTCTCTTGATCTTCACCTGGTGACGCAATGGGTGGATTTGGTCACGGGAATTGCGGCAACGATTAACACACCCGCCGACCTTTCCTCAACCCTGGCGCAATTGAAGTACTTCGCTAGGTTCCGGATTCAGGTACGACTACGACCCAGTTGATCAGGCTTCCTAATATCTATCTCAGACGTCGTCCGGCACAGGATACCATGATTAGGATCAGACCGTTTTCCGACCAGGGCATCCCAATCAGCTGTGGTCGATAACCTTGTCGTCCAACCCTGAGTTCTGAGCTGGGTTGGTAAAAGAAGCATTTCCCTTATCGTATCCCAGGACCCCGGGGCGGTCAGAGATCAGATCCAAATGAGTTGAGGCGTATTATCCACAGTGGCCTCTGGGCGACATTTTCAAATGGAGACTCTTGTTGTTCAGGACGTAGCTCGATCTTCGTCAAAGATATCGCCCGTATTGACTTGAATGGAGACGGCTGTCATCACCGAATCTTCTTAACAACCCTTTGTGCATACCAAAATACTGTGAATCTGAAGGGGAAAAGTGTACAGTGGTTTGCGCGTGCTTAATGTATCGCAAAAAAAGGTTGGAGGGGGCCCCGGAACGACTAACTGGCCGCACACCAGAGCTGAACCTGCGGGCGAAGCAAGAGGACGAAAAATAGTGGTCGGAGTCTGCAAAAAAAGCTAAAATCCATATAGTCGAGAAGAGAGAAGGAAGAGACATGGATAATGCGATGAAGGTTTCAAGGTAAGATCTTCGTAAACGTAATCACCAGTATTTTAGAGTATGATACAGTATACATCCCTATCATGTGGAGAGAGCAGAGTCGTCGGTCGTGATGTGGCACCATACTAGGCCTAGTCGAACGTAGGAGCATATTTACTCGTCCGTCGAACCCATGGGCCATACCGATAAAGACCGAATGGTATCGGAATCCCCAGCAACGCAATGCACCCAAGAAGGGTCGAAGCCCATCGGGGGTCCAGCTTCTCGTACATTTTACTTGCAAACAGAGGGAAAACGGCCCCAAAAATGCTACGAACAACGGTCATTGAAGCGAAAGCCGAAGCCGCAACGACGAGATATGCGTCGACGAGGTAGTTTAATAATCCCATCTGTGATTTACTGGCAGTGAGCCGAACCAGCTCTTTTTGACATGGTTTGCAACTAGAGTACTCACAAAGATGAGCACGAAGCTGAATCCCATGCCTAAGCCGGCAATGAGCGGCACCCAGATGCTGATACTCGGGAAGCTTGTCCACCCGAACCAGAAGAAACTTATTGCAAACACTGTTGCTCCGTACATGGAAGGAAAGAGGCGTTGTTCTGGAGGTACTGTCTTCGGGGCGTAATGAGGTATCTTGGCTTTATACGTTGGTGCAAAATAGTAGACGTACTGCCCGGGAACTATGACGCTTAGACAAAGTCGAAGCATGCGAGGAGAAACAGGAACTTACAGCGAGGCTACCTGCTGTCCCTCCAAGAAATATCGGCAAGAACATTAAACCTGACTCGCCGTTGTTCAGGTGGTGGCTTCTTGTGAAAACAATCGGGTAAGCCACAAACAGGAGGTACAGACACCCGTATATAAACTGTTAAAAGGGGGAAAAAAAACCCTTCTATCAGCTAAAGCTCGGATCAAAACCCACCCACACATAATCCTCACTCACGCTCATGTACAAGGTAATCGCCAACACCATTGGTTCGAAGGCCAGAATCTTGAAAGGCCGTGCCAGGACCCGCTCGAGTCTCGCAATCAATGCAATATCCTCGGCCTCCAACTCCGAGAACCACTGGTTGTCATTGGTTTCTTTGCGCTTTCGTGCAGCCTTCTTGGCTTGGATCGCGGGTCCGTATGTCTCCGGGATTGCAAACAAAATCAAGAAATAGCATAATCCAGCGAAAATGGCCAATACTCCAAACAACCATCTCCAGCTGGCCCCACCAACGTCGAGGTAACCGCTTACAATCGGACCGAGTGCCGGCCCGGCGCCTGGAGCCAACGCGAAGAACGCCATGGCCTTCCCCCGAGTATCCGCATCCCAAAGATCTGCCAGGACGGCTCCGGTGACTGTCGCCGGAGATGCAGCGAAAGCTCCTCCTAGGAACCGGAAGACGAGCACCTGCTCCTTCGTTTCTGCTACCGCACAACCGACTTGAAATGCGGTATACCCAAAGAAACCAGCAAGCAGAATTGGTCTCCGGCCGTAGTGTTCAGAGAGAGGTCCCCATACTAAAGGACCTACGCAGAAGCCGACCACAAAGAGGGAGATGGTAAGGGTGGCGAGAATTCGACTGAGGCTGAAATGCTCGATGAGTTGATCCAAGACGCCTGCCGGAGCGGAGGAGGCGAATGAGGGGTTCAGCGTGAGAAGACCAGCCGCCATGGTCAAGCACCACCGGTAGAACCTCGACCAGTTCTACGCAAAAGCGCGAATTCAGTCGTAAGTCAAGAAATAAAATTAAATAAAAATAAAATTAAGTTTGGGGGAAAATGAGATGAACAGCAGTACCTTCGGGTTTTCCGGATCGTCAGGTCCATCCCACTGAACGAGGTACGGACTTTGTTCGACAATTTTGCTCAGGTTGGGTTTCCCAGGTGTATCAACTCCGACCTGCTTGTCATCATCACCAATCGTCTTGTCATCTGCAATGCTGCCATGGTCCGAAGTACGTGATGGCGTTACGATGGTATTTAGCTGAGGGAAAGGATCTACTGGTGTTGTGTTGCCCTTTTCAAGATCGGTGTCGTTTTGAGTTGCGTTTGGTCGTGGAGTCATAATCGGGGGTTCCGCGTCTAAGCAGAGTTAGACGGCCGTTAGGGGGATTTACGAGGACATGGCGAAAGGATGAAGAGTTTAAAAGGCTTTTGCAAAGATCAAGGGCTTTAGAGCTTCTCGAGAGACAGCTGGCCGTGGACACGTCCCGCGGTTTCGGTTGTTTAATCGTCCGGAATAGATTCCGGCCCTGTGATAACGTCGGCGGCGATACTCCAGGATGGCTGAAAAGTGAGGTCCGATTGGCTTGGCACGATACTACTATTTGGGGAGTACATGAGACGCGGCCGGCGGCATACCGCTCGAGCGACGGGGACGTCAAACGGAGAACACCGAGTCATAAGAACTTCGACCATGCCGTCGAAGGACGTATTTCATAATCCTCGATCTTCGCCCGGTTTTGCTCAGGGTTCGACCGTACGTCTATTCGTGGCTTGGTCACACGGGAATGTCTAACACACCAGTCGTCCGTTCCTCGACCCTGGCGCAAATGGAGTTACTTCGCACGTCCCGGGCTCAGGCACGATTACGACCCAGTTGACCAAGCTTCCTAATATCTATCTCAGACATCTTCCGGCACAGCATGCTGTAATCATTATCAGAACGTTGTCCGGCTTGGGCAATCCCAGTCAACCATGCTCGATAACCTCGTCGTCCAACCCTTAGTTCTCCGCCGAAGTGGTGAAGGAAGTATTTCCCTTATCGTATCCCGGGGTCCAGGGACGTTCAGAGATCAGATCCGAACGAGTTGAGACGTCTTATTCACAGCGGCCTCTGGGTGACATTTTCAAACGGATACTCTTATTGTTGAGGATGTAGCTCGATCTTCGTAAAAGAAAACCACCAGGATTATATACAATAGTACAATATAATTCCCGTCGTAAAGGCGGCGCAGAGCTCATGATCAGAACGTTATCTGACCAGGGCATCCCAGCTGACTCTGGTCAAAAACCCGTCGTCCAACCCTAAGTTCTCCGTTAGGTTAATGAAGGAGCCATTGCTCTTATCGCATCCCGGGATCCCGGCACGGTCAGAGATCAGATCCGAACGAGTTGCACTGTATGATTCAGAGTGGCCTCTCAGCGACAGATCCGAATGGAGACTCTTGTTATTCAGAACCTAACTTGAATCTTCGTGAAATAAATCGCCCGTATTATATACTATCATACAATATACATTCCCGTCGTAAGAGTGGAACGGAGCTGTCGTCTCGAGCGTGACATCATGCAAAACCCTAATCATCAAACGTAGGTGCATATTTGCTCGTTCGTCGAATCCATGGACCGAACCGATAAAGGCCGAACGGTATCGGAATCATCAGCAACGAGATGCACCCAAGAAGCGTCGAAGCCCATCTCGGGTTCAGCTTCTCGTACATATTGGTTGCAAACAGAGGGAACCCCGCGCCAAAGGCACTACGGACAACAGTGCTTGAAGCTATCGCCGAAGCCGCAACAACGAGATACGCGTCCACCAAATAGTTGAATAAACCAAGCTGCGTTTTACGGTCCGTGAGCCATCTTTATAAATAGCTCGCAGTGATTGTACTCACGAAGATAAGGATGATACAGAAACCCATGACTAGCCCAGCCATGAGCGGCGCCCATAGGCTGATACTCGGGAAGCTTGTCCACCCGAACCAGAAGAAACTAATTGCGAACAATGGCGCCGCATACATGGAAGGAACGAGGCGTTGTTCTGGGGGGACCATCCTTGGAGCGTATTGAGGTATCTGGGCTTTATACATTGGTGCAAAATAGTAGATGTACTGAAGGTCGGAGGGCCACATCGATCAGAACAAAATCGGATGAAACGAGAAAGAGAAGAAACCTACGCTGAGGCTAGCCGCTGTGCCTCCGAGGAAAAGCGGCAGGAACATCAATCCCGACTCGCCGTTGTTCAAGTGGTGACCGATCGTGAAAACGATGGGATAAGCCTCAAAGAGGAGGTACATGCATCCATACACAAACTGTTAGAAAAAGCCAAAATCATTTTAGCCAAAGTCCATCGTAACGCAAACGCAGATATAACTGTCACTCACGCTCATATACAAGGTAATCGCCAACAGCATGGGCTCGAGGACCATAATTTTGAAAGGCCGAGCCAGGACCCGCTCGAGTCTTGCAATCAAGGCAATATCTTCGGCCTCCAACTCTGAGAACCACTGGTCGTCATTCGTTTCCTTGCGCTTTCGTGCAGCTTTTCCGGTTTGGATGACGGGTCCATACGTTTCCGGGATCCCAAACAAAATTAAGAAGAAGCAGAATCCGGCGAATATGGACAATACGCCGAACAACCACCTCCAACTGGCGCCACCAACGTCGATGTAACCGCTTACGATTGGACCGAGCGCTGGTCCGGCGAAAGGCGCCAAAGTGAAGAACGCCATCGCCTTGCCCCGAGTATCCGCGTCCCAAACATCCGCCAACAGTGCAGGAGCAACCGTCATAGGAGAGGCAGCGAAAGTTCCTCCCAATAACCGGAAAACGAGCACCTGCTCCTTTGTTTGAGCTACCGCGGAGCCGACTTGAAACATGGTATAACCAAAGAAGCCGGCCAGCAAAACTGGTCTCCGGCCGTACTGTTCCGAGAGAGGGCCCCAGACCAGAGGACCCACGCAATAACCGACGATAAAAAGGGAAATGGTAAGGATGGCAACGATTCGGCTGAGGCTGAAATGCTCGATGAGCTGATCCAGGACGCCTGTGGGAGCGGAGGAGGCGAAGGAGGCGTTGAGAACCAGGAGACTCGACGCCATCGTCAAGAACCATCGGTAAAGCCTCGACCAATTCTACGTAAAAGTGCAACGTTAGTAGTGGTCCAGAAAAAATTGTTAAAAAAAATTGAGACGAGTAGCAATACCTTTGGGTTTTCCGGATCGTCAGGGCCATCCCATCGAACAAGGTACGGACTTTGTTCGACTTTTTCGCTGAGTTTTGGCTCCCCAGGAGCGTCGATTTCGTCCTCCTTATCATCGTCAACGATCGTCCTATCATCTGCAGCGCTGCCATGGCCCGACGTGGGCGGTGGAGTTTCTATTGTGTTCACCCGGGGGAAAGGATCTGTTGGTCCTGTGTTGCCTTTTTCAAGGTCGTAGTTGTTTAGAGTTCCGTTTGGTCGTGAAGTCATAATCGTGGGCCTTGCGCCTGAACGCGTTAGACCGGGTGGAAGGGGCGTTTTGCGAGGGCAGGAAGAGAGGATGGAGGGATTAAATAGCGTTCGCAAGCATCAAGGATTCTTGAGAGTCAAGTGGGCGTGTTCGGTCATTTCGGTTGTGTCATCGTCTAGAGATGCCGACCGGTGTGCAGATGCCGCAGGCGGAAAAGGTTCAAACGGTAAATACTGAGATACAAGATTTTCAAACATGTTGACAAGGGCTGTCTTAAGTGTGTTGGAGAAGGTCGTCGACGATCGTTCAACCCGGTCTTGCTTGGCGTTCGGCGATACAGGTACTATTCTTGGCCGTTCACACGGTCGTATTAGGAAACTCGGTGATTTACCGGCGATGATGACTAAGACAAGCGACTTTTTCTCAACCCTTCCCGGGGTGGAGTACTCTGTAAGTTCTGGATTCAGTCTCGGTTTTCTACCCCGCTGGCCGACCCTCCTGGTCTCTTCTATCTCAGGCAACTTCCGGCCGAGCATGCTCTAATACTGCGGTTATGCCGCCGGGCCATCCCGTTTCGACCATGGTTAAGAACCCGTCATCCGCCATGAGTTGCTGAGCTGGGGTATTAAAGGAACGCGTACGTTGGACTTTATTGTCTCTTATCGTATTCCGGGGGGTTGGCATGCTCAGAGCTCCCCCAATCCGAACGAGTTGTGGCGTACCCACGGCGGCCTCTTGGAGAGCTATCCAAACTGGAGCATTATCAGTAAGCTCCTATGAGTCACAGGCTCGTTATAAATAGCACATTCTCTTGGTCAGTAAGCATCAACGATGAGGGGGTGGCTCCCTGCTGCTTGGAGCCACACTCTCACCCACGTTGGAGCGCGGTTGGTCGATCGATGCCCGCGGTTCGCATCAGCGGCCGCCGGCATAGAAAAGCCCCCAGTTCCTCCTTTCTTCATAATCCACCATCTCGACCTCCACCATCTCGAATCCCACATAAAGCGGGCCTCGACTCCATCTGGATGGCTGTTAGAACGCCTCTCTGTGGCAACCCTGCCCTCACTTTCTCGAGTTCCCCTGAACACCCCAGTCATGGCTGACAAAGTTGACCTTGAAAAACAACAACGAAATATCGAGGAGCCGCCTCGGACGCCCTCGAGCATGCGATCGCCCGCTATGACGTCAGAGGGGTCCGAATTCCCCAGAGACAGCGTCGCAGACGACCAAACCTTTGTCGACTCACCTGGCTCACCGGACGAGATTGACGCTCCTGGAGAACCAAAATTAGACGAAAAGACCGAAAGGAGTCAATTCCTTGTTAAGTGGGATGGCCCCGATGATCCCGAGAACCCAAAGGTTCGTAGCCATCTCCTTCTCCGTTCCCACATCAATCGTCCAAAGCTAACACTTGCCGTACCAGAATTGGTCGAGGGCATTCCGATGGTACCTCACAATGGCAGCAGGACTCCTCATCCTAAACGCCACGTTCGCGTCCTCTTCGCCCTCCGGTGTCCTCCCTCAACTCATCGAGCGATTCCACCTTGGACACGAACTCGCCGTGCTCACCATCAGCCTCTTCGTGGTTGGCTACTGCTGTGGTCCCCTCATATGGGGTCCGCTCTCTGAGCAATACGGCCGCAAGCCCATCCTCTTGGTCGCCTTCTTCATCTACACCGGTTTCCAAGTCGGATCGGCTTTGGCGAAAACCACTGCTCAAGTCCTCATCTTCCGGTTCTTGGGTGGCACCTTCGCTGCTGCTCCTTTGACTGCGTCTGGAGCGATCCTGGCTGACATCTGGGATGCAGACGTTCGAGGAAAGGCTCTGGCTTTCTTCACCCTTGCGCCTTTCGCCGGTCCAGCCTTGGGCCCAGTCGTTAGCGGATACATATCCGTTGGAGGAGCAAGCTGGAGATGGCTGTTCTGGGTTTTGACTATGTTTGCCGGGTTCTGTTTCTTTGTCATCCTTTTCACCATGCCGGAAACCTACGCCCCCGTTATTCACAAAAGGAAAGCCATCAGGAAGCGGAAAGAGACAGGAAATGACAAGTACATCTCCGAATTGGAAGCGGAAGATCTGCACTGGAAACAACGCCTGGAGAGAGTGCTTGCTCGACCTTTCAAGATGCTCTTCCAAGAGCCAATGCTCATGGCGATAACAATTTACATGAGCGTAAGTCATGGATCTACCCGCCAATTTTCGTTAGCTAACTTTCCTCGGTTGCAGTTCGTCTATGGATGCATCTACCTCCTATTCGAATCCTATCCGATTGTCTTCACGGAAGGCCATCACCTCAATGCTGGTGAATCGGGCTTGATGTTCCTACCCATCTTCCTCGGTGGGATTCTCGGTGTAGTCATTGTGAGTCTGGCTTCCCGTCATATTCAATCGGTCCTCTGATCAAACTCGCCGTACTCCAGTACATTCTCTACTTCAATCCACGCTACGAGAAACTCATTCCCCAACACGCCCCAAGGATGGTGCCCCCAGAGGAAAGGCTCAAACCCGCATTCCTCGGTGCCCCTATGTTTGTAATCGTCTTCTTCTGGTTCGGGTGGACAAGCTACCCCAGGATTAGCTTGTGGGCTCCCATGACAAGTGGGCTCTTCATGGGATGCAGTGTCATCTTCATCTTCGTGAGTCCTATGCAGACTGTGTTTGCGTCGCTTGCTTCTTGTTTACCAACACATTCCTGGCAGCTCTCTCTATTCAACTACATCATCGACGCGTACTTGATGGTGTCCGCATCCGCTCTCGCTTCCAACACGGTTGTCCGAAGCGCCTTTGGAGCCGGCTTCCCGCTTTTCGCGACCCAGATGTATAACAAGTTGAACCCAAGATGGGCTTCAACATTACTGGGGTTCATCGCGCTGATCATGGTCCCCATCCCATTCGTGCTCTTCAAGTTTGGACCGAGGATCAGAAAGACCAGCAAGTATGCACCAACATTCGATTGATCAAAAGCGCTTGGGTTCGTCGACCGGGCAACCAGCGAATTTAACGTAGCTCGATAGAAGCATTCATACCTAATACCTACTGTATGATTAGTACACGCCTCGCTCTTCCTGTTTTAATTTCTGTAACAATGTATGAAGTCTCTGAATCTTATATCTGATGCGGAGAACTGAAATCAGATTCAAATGCGCACTTGCCATGATTAAGGTTCTCTAGTGACCCTGGGCGACACCCAAAATGAGATTGGCTGGATACCCTAAACCTAAAAACAAAATCAGAACGCGACAGCTTCCATTCCACCCCACTCCACCACTCGGAACAAGCTTGGGTCCTTTTGTTTTTCAATATCGATTCCAACCACCTCTCTCCAAAACGCTGGGTCTTTCACTGCACGATCAGAAGCCTGACTCCACTCGTCAAGCTGCGAGACCATTACTGGCTGGTACAGCATGAAGATACGCGTGACAATGTCTGGCTTCGGTTCGACCTCCAGAGGTGCAGCTTCTTCAAACCCAATTTGAGGGATGAATCGAAGGGCGATGTACGTATGCTTCATGAAGCAGGGAAGCCAATAGCTATAAAGACGTGAGAGGGAGGAAGATATGGATCAAATTCCGTCCTGGAATTCAGCCGAGTGTAGGTGAGTCTTACGTTATGAACGAAGTGACAGCTTCGGTGTGTAACCCCATAGCACGAAGTGCCCTATCGAGATAGGACGCACTTTCTTCGACGAAAAGGAGAACCGAATTTTCAGGGTGGCAAACACTGTTTAGCGGGGAGAATGCCGAAGGGGTTCGAGGAGATCCGAAGCGAGACCACGTTGGACTGGGTCTGAAAAAGAGGTTGGTGATTTAGCTTCAATAAAAGAAGCTGGCAATTCAGTTACTCTAACTTACTTAGCTTCCCAGAATAAGTAGGACACCTTGGTATTCGATTCTTTATCCCACAGATTCCCGTTTGGTTCCGCATCAACCGTCCAGGAAACAGAATGGCGGGGTCTACCATCAATGGAAGTTCCTTTCCAAGTCTCTTCCACTGGAGCATTAGGATAGAGAATGTCGAACTGCCACTCGGGAGTCAATGACAAATTGACCTTAGCTTCCATCGGCTCAGGAGGGAAGAGGTATATGACTGGCTTGCGAACCCTTCGTATCCGGTGATCCGTGATGATCGCTCCTTGTCGTAGCTGCAGAGAAATTGCCGTATCGTCCATGCCTATTTGTTCCTCGCCACCGACATAAAGCGCCACGTCGGGATCTAAGCCAAAGATCCTGGCTACAGCTTCATGCAGTAGCTCCGATCGAAGAACGGAAAAGTTTTCCGTGGCGTCGCCTTCGCTGTCGACGCTGAGATACCGAAGTGAGACGTACTCGTTTCGTGTTTGAGATCGAGGGGATGAAGGGACGGATGACGATTTGGAGACCGAGCTGAGAACGGTGTTTCGGCGCGAGGGTCGGACACTGCTGCTTCTGCTCGGGCTGCCATTGAGTTGATTTGGGATGGGGAAGGGCATGTCTAGAGCAGTCAAGGATGCTGATGGACTGGCGTCCATCCCCAAGTCGTGAGGACTCTGTTTTCCTTCTACTCTCCTCCCGCGCCAGTAGAAGAGCAGTTGTTCCGTCGGGACGTTTCGGGCAGCAGCGAAGTGCGCAAATAAGCCGGTGAGCTCTACGGTCGGATTGACCGAGTATGCCTTTTGGAAGTGACCATGTTTGATGGTGACGGTGATGGGTTCGACGGGTTGGGTGGGTTGGGTGGGTTCGGGGGGATCATGTAGACTGGGGAGGGCGTCGGAAAGTGGGCTGTTTAGTTGGATTGGCTGGGACGCAGTGCGACGATGTCTGCTTGGTCCGCTACGGTTAGAGCCTCCTGGTGAGTTGAGTGCCTCTACGCGGAGGGAGGCAATCGTGGGAGCAACAGCTTCCCAAATGTTCCGGTCGAGGACTATGTCTTGACGTTCTCTGTCCGGTGCCTCCAACCTTGCTGAGAACGCCACTTGCTCGGGGTCTGCACCTGGGAAGAAAGCGCGGACCATATAGCGAGCTTCCTGCAATGAACAACACAGAGTTCAGCCTGTGGCGGCTCAGTTCAAGAAAGGCTCTCGTCTCTTACCTCATATGTCATTGGACGGGGAACTTTAGCGTATGTTTTCTCGAATGCCACGAGGATATCGGTGTCGCTGCCGACGACATGCATTTGTGCCATGGCGAACGTTTACGAGGACGGTATCTTTTGGTTAGAGAGGGTGGGAAGCAGAGATAGTAGCGGTTTTCGTGGAGTTTCTGAAAGTTTCCACAGTGGCCATGTGTTGAGCTTGCGGTTTGTCAAGTCAATTCGCGAGGTAAGAGGGACGTGAAGAATACGGGATTCCCCGTTATTTGTCATTGATTGTGAGTGAGTACGTAAATGGGACGTGGGAATGGCGAAACTGACAAATCACGTCGATGCACTGCTGCTCCTGCTCGTCTGAGCATCTGGTCTCAAGGTTCTGGCAATTCTTCAAGATACAATGACCGGCTATCTGGAGGCGACGATGGTCTCCATACTCACCAATGCAGGAGGTGCAACTCAATAGCGCTTTGGCTGTTCAGAACACATGTCCAGCCCAAGCGCCAAGTTACGCCTCACCCCAGCCGCATCCCTAGGCACCAGTTATGCTATCTCAGCTGATACTACAGTGACATACCACATATCCGTACTCATTTGCTCTGCGAAATGGGAAAGCGTGGCCGAGATTAGCTGCCTTTTACCTACATTATCGGACAATACACATACAGTAATCCCGCGTTTTAGACATGCACAGCTTCGCTGCGGTGAAAGCAGCTAACAGTTCCGGGGAGCTGCTTTGGGCCCGTTATGCCCAAAGAGTGAGTCACAAAGGTGCTGGGCATGTCGGCCAGTAATGCGATTTACAATGGTCCTTCGTCGTGCCGCTACTCGATTAGCGACTACCAGTTGCGGTTTACAGATCCCCAGCTTCCATGCGCGAGTCTCTCTAGTTATCGAGCTGCGAAGCCCCGCAAGGCAAGCTTCGTTGGTCGAGATACGTCTGCTGGACTCTAGTCACTTCAAGCCGCTTTCTGGCTCTGCGGGAGCACCCATGGCTTACTTCTCCGCTCTTGCCCCTCAAGTTCCTTCGCCATTCGGTCGGATCAGCCTCTATGTGTCTTATGAGGGCGCAGACGCAGATCGGAGGCTGCATGCTGTGTCCCTACGCATGACTGACGTCCCCAGCCCACGTTCAACACTAGACGAAAACGCCGCCAGGGACACAAGTTATTGACTGCAGTCTCGAACGGATCATCCAACAAGAAAGGAGATATACGGAAATGTAATATGTGGCTGGGGCTGCTTGGTGGAGGGCCCTCCTCGTGTCAACCGCGGCAGTTCAACTGATGAAGATTGTACTTGGCGAGGCTAATGCGCTAGAAGTCCCAGTTAAAGCAGCAAGAAAGCTCTCGAGACCGAACCTGATCGCTTATGTGAGGACGTTACCTCCCAAAAGGAGCTCTTGCGGTCCGGATGACGCTCCGAGTGCGAAAGACGGGAACGTCCGAGTTGCCCAGTTTTCCCTCGCTGAACGGGCCGTCAACCTACGTACCTCCGTGGGTGTTTAGGGGCTAACCCCTTTTGTTACGCTGAGGATCGCTTTTGTTCTCCATTTTTTACCCAGTGAGTTGTCCATTTCCGCTCATGTTACAACACTCCAACAAACTGGGTTTCAGGCGGGGGGCTTACGTTTGATATACTTTCTCCCGCCAGACCTGGAACAAAAGCCTCTAAATGCAGCGGCGGGTTACCATTGTCGCATAATGAGAGAGGGGGGGCCTCCTGAAAATCTTTTTTGCAATGATGATATCAAGAAGCGCTGGTCACTTCACCGAGACAATCTCGGCGATCCGACGGTCGTTCGAAATTTCTTTCAATTCAATTGGAGCGGGGGTCTACAAGCCGAAAGCGACATGAAGGTCCTAGTGCTAGATAGGTAACTGCATGATTCGGGTAGGAAGTGGTGGGAAGCACCGAGCAGAAGGTCGGGAAGTCATTAGATGAAGGTTTATCATAGTGGTGTCTGGGGGCAGGGAAGGGAAGTGGGGCGGATCAAGGCGAAAGTGGAAAATTAGTTGACTGGGCAACGAAGGCGGCAGAAGACGGAGAAAAAAAAGATACAAGTCCGAGAAGCCTCAGAGAAACGAAAAGAGAGGGGGAAATCATGTACATGGGGAGGATTGTGGGAGAAGTAAAATGTCCGATTGCGAAGCTATACGTTGGGGTTAAAGAGGATATGAAGATCGAGTCGACGGATGATTCTTGAAAGGAAGCTACAGAGAGGGGAATGAAAGAAAAACGCTGAAATGCAAGGAAGGGAAGAGAGTATGAGGGATAGGCTACACGAAGGTTTGGTGGATGGATGGCTGGATAGGTTCAGGATGGGGTGAAGGGTCGTAAGGGAAGAATCGTGAGGGTGTGTCGTGGCATGGAGAGTCGTGCTGGATGTGTTCGAGTTCTGGGTATTTGATAATGAGTGGATGGATTGAGGTGGTGAGGAGGGTGAACGTTCAGGCTTGGATCTGCGCGGTGGAGTAGGCGATAACGGCCATCGAGGTGCGCCAACTTGTAACGGCGAGGGTGCTGAAGAAGACCATGTAGACCACGGTCTCGATACCGAGGAGGGCGATCGTCTCCGCGTCGATCCCGTAAATGTGCCACCCGTTCAGAAAGGAAGAGGAACCAATTCCTCCTCCGGCTGATGGGAGCCGGTTGCAGAAGTGGGGGTCGAATCCTGGGCTACGAAAATTTGCTGCCGCCGACGTTCTGGGCGATGCTGCCCTTCTGGAAGGCGACGTCGGTGACGTTCTGCGGCGTCGGTTGTTATTCTTGCTTACCGCGCGAAATTGGCCGGGCCGATTTGAGGGAGGGAAAATCGCCCGGTACACCATAGCCGCACCCGCTCCCAAGTCCCTCAACTGTGAAGTCAACGATGCCGAATAAGTCGCTCGGCTTTCCCGCTGCCTCCTAGCCGCCAGTCCCATCTCTTCCGTGTCGTAGGTGTAATAGTGATCGTCGTCGTCGTCATCGTCCCACAACAGTTGGGTCTCTTCATCCCACCATTCCGGGTCGAACAGGCGGCTCTTGTACTCGCGAGTGGCGTACCCCAAGGTTGATGCGACGGGGGCCTTCTGTACTTCGGAAGCGTCATCGGGAAGGACGTACTCAACTCCGACTAAACCTTCGGCTCGGACCCAGCTAATTCGGTCGAGGTGACCGCACGAGGAGTGGAACAGGAGGGCGGAAGTTTCGCGTTCGCGAGTTTCGATTTTCTCGAGGGAAGTCAAAACGGAAGTGGAAGCGGAAGGTTGGCTTGAGGAAGCGATCGGTTGAGCGGTCGAGGAGTTGCTGGGGATCACATTGACGCCTTCTGCAGCCGATTTCATGTTCAGAGCGAGCGCGTATCTTTCGTCCTTCGAGTGCAACGTGCCGGGCAGGTGCAACTCCCTCAGTGCAGGGAACTGGGCTAGAGCTGGAACCAAATCCTATAGATAATAAGATATCCAGGAAGTTAACAAACAGTGCGAATTCGGAATAAAATCGAACGGAGGAATAAAAGACGATGAATAAGAGAAGAGGAACGGAACGGAAACGGTTAAACAGAAATAAGTACAGGCTGCGAGTGCGAGCGGGAAAACGGAGAGGATACAAGAAGAGTAACAGAGGTGGCTGAAGAAGGAAGGGGTTGGAGGGGAGAAGGGGAAGACGATGGTGGAAGGTGATGAAGGGAGGTTGTGCTCACCTTCCAGTCGAACCCCTTCTCGCCAACAACGCGCAGGCCCATCCCACCATCGGCATAGTCGAAGCTCCTCGTTTGGAATCCGAGCCATTCGAGGTTGGGGCAGGCTTGGCCGATGAGGCCGAGCAAGCGGGCTCGTTCGCGTTGGATCAGCTGAGTCGTGTCGACTTCGGTTTGGTTGGGGACGGGTTGAGGGGCGGCGTTGGTGTTGGTGTCATCGTTAGCGCTTGCAGAGGGTTTGGCGCCTGCCGGTGCAGCAGCGAGTTCCCATACCCACATCTCCAATTGACGAAGGTTGGGCACCAGCGGCAAAGAATGGATGATTCTGCCGCAATCGACCGCATTAAAGCCTTCGGGGATCCTCAACCTCAGCGACGTCAGATTAGGGGTCAAAGCCAAGAACGGCTGGATGTCCGCGGTCCCGTCGAGGTTCAGGTTCCTCAACTCGGGGAAAGACAGACCGTTGGCGGTGGGAGCAGAGCAGTCCGATCCGGCCGGGGAGTTGGCGAAGTTAGAGAGGTAGTAAGACTCCATGGCGGCTACGACGTCGCCCGCAAAGGGGATGCCAGCCATGCCCGGCCGAGGGAATTGGCTCCAAGCGCTGCCAGACGAGGTCGGCCTGGAATGCATGACGAAACGGAACGCTCGCAGTGTTGGAGCGGTGCGGACGAGGATTGAGGCTAATGCATACACAGGGTCGGACGTGGAGCGCGCGCGCGCGTGCTGGTGATTCGTCGTCGCGAGGGGAGTTGAACCCGTGGATTGTAACCTCTTCGGGCTAGACGAGGACACCGGTGAGTTAAAAGGTTGGGTCGAGGGGTTGCTGCTTTTAGCTGCTGCTGCTGCTGATGTTGATGACCGGCCGGACTTGTGATCGAGCGACCAGATCCACGTCTCGTAGAAATCCAGATCGAGTTGAACCGTGAAAGTTCGGACTAGCCCGAGTATGTGATCTGGCGCCCTCGATAAGGCTGTCAATCTAAGCGGAGTTGAGACGCGTGGAGAAGCCACCGAAACAAGCCATGCCACCGAGGATTAAAAAAAAAAAAGACAATAATGGCAGAAAGGGGAAGGAGAGAGTGCCTCATATTAGCGTCCTGTTTCTGGCAAGTCACACGGGTCCGATGGTCCTGCCCCCGTGCCAGCTGGTTATCGGGGGCAGTGGGCGCGAAAGAAACTCACCTTGAGGAGGAATGCACGTTGACATCGGCGAAGAGGATGGGCAAGAGGACCTGCCTGAGCGACTTGCTCACTGTCGCTAGCGCCGTCAGGTCGGACTTGGCTAGCGTTGCGGTGTGGTCGGCGAGGTCTCTTCGTGGCTCGTATCGCTTGGGGACGAAGAGCGCGATGTAGAGGATGAGCTCTGGTGGGAGATGCATCAAGGGGGAGTGCTGTTGGTTTGTGACGCAGGAGCAGTCGGAGCACCGGCTTTTATGGGAGGTCGGGCGATGTGGCGTCCACGGGGACCGGCTAAGCGCCGACGGTATTGCGGATTCCCGGAAGTAGCTCTGCACAAAGCCTAATACGTCGAACATTGGTGGCTGGTGTTTTATTGCGTGAAGGGTTGGAGGTGGGAGAGATCTTGAGGGACGGTGGGTCGTTCGGTTGAAGGGGTGTGTGAGGTTTTATCGTGAGCGAGGCTGGATGGATGGGAAATGCCTCGAGTGGGTTATAGTGGACAGGAACGGGACGGATGTGGACGTATGCGTAGAATTGGGTATGGTTTCGTTTATAGGGGGTGAGATTCGGTTGGATGGGGAAATCGTCACGAGGAGCGTGAAAAAAGCATGCAGGGAAGCTTGAAAGTAAGATTCGTGGAAAGTGGTGCAGTGGGAGAAAACGAGGACGGCAGGGAGGGAGGGGAGGAAGGGGGGGTGAGGTTGGATCGACAGAGGAGCTTTGGGTGGCCGGGGCCTATGACTTTATAGACGTGACCGTCGGGGACTACACCCTTAGGGAAATATGGAATTAGGCTTGCTCAGGTTGTCGTTAGCAGATTCATCTCGTCTGGGGCGGGAAAGAGGCGCATCCGTCCGTCGGGGGGATTATGGGCGCCAAAACAAACGGGACCCTGGATGTATCTCACCGGTTGCCCCGTTCAATCCGCGCCGCCACTAACGAATAACCTGCCACGAAGAATTCGATCCGCCAATCACAGCTCGGCCCCGGAGGACGAGCAGCTCGCGAGGGACAGGACATGCCATCCAGGGCACTTCGGAGTCACTTGATAATTGGTTGGGTCTAACGCACGCGGATTTCCGTCGAAATCGCTCACACACAGGCCTCGCGACTCTTTCAGCAGAGGAAATAACGACGTGCAGGTGAATTATTGTCGGCGGTGGAGGGGGTTGGCACGGCATTGCACATGGAAGCGAGCTGGAGATCGAGAGACTTCCGGGACCGTCTCGCTGGCATGGGATTCTCACGAATTTCTTTTTTTTTCTCTCTCTGTGGCCTCATTGCCACCAACAGGCTTTTTTGTCTGCACCAGACCTCCGGAGATCTCCGCTCACTTTCCACGTGGCCTTCACGACCGACCTGTCACGTCACAGTCACCCGCACCCCCCGAGACATTGACAGCCTCCGTTCGCCATGGTACCGCCTTGCCAACGGAGTGACTGCTCGGTGTCAGTCATTCCCGGGCAGGTGATGAGCGAAGTTGCGGATATTTCACAGTAGCTTGAGAAATGAGTCAAGGTGACCGCTTCCACGGCAGTAAGATGCTAACCCTGACTAGGAAGTCGAATTCGCCCCCGCCCTCAGGCTTCAGCCCTGCCCGAACATTGAGCGCTCCGACCCAAATGTTCTCCCTTCTTGGCCCCGAAGAAGCCCTGCAAGTCTCCGATCAAACCTTTTGGGCGTTGTTGCCACTCATCACCACTTTTTCTAGCTAGCAAGGTCTGGCCCACAACAGTCCCACATGCTCCTTTTCCACGTCTCGCTTTGTTCTCCTGATGCAGCTAATCCTCTCCGCCTTCTTCTCATCATCATTCCCAACGCGGGAGAAGTCTCTTTTCCGCTCTGTCATAAATGACGAGACATTCGTGGAACAATACATATTAACAGAGCACCCGTCACAGCGGAACCCCAACCTCATTGCACATTGTTCTCCGTCTTTCTCGCAACGACCCAGGAACCCCACACAGCAGATTTCGTGCGAGCATAGCTCCCACTCTAAATGCAAAAAAAATAATACGCCGCTCGAAATTCTTTCCGCTTCGGATACTGCCCCGAGAGGATGGAGCCGTGCGTGCGGGACAAACATTATACATTTTTGAAATTATGGGGGACACGCTTTGTCGAAGACGAAAAGAAGGCAAGAGGAAAAATTACACTCTTCTGCTATTGAGACGCGCGCGGTTCATGCCGCATCTTCTCCGACGAACTGGTCGAACCAACGGAACACCTCATAGTGCCATTTGTAACTGTGGGAGAGAGAGGTCAAGTCGTCAGCGTTTTCGTCGACGGTCTAGGGCGAAAACGGAGGAAGCACACCTGTTGGCCGGCTTGAGGACCCAATGATTCTCGTCTGGGAAGAGAACAAGGCGACTTGGGACCCCACGCCTATTTGCAAACGAGCAGGAGAAAGAGGGATAAGATTAGCGTTCGCCCTTGTGAATCTCGACCGCGTCGTCGATAACGGGGGTCCCCCAAATACGTACTGCTGCAAGGCGTTGAAGGCGGCTAGACCTTCCGTCTCGGCTAGCCGATAGTCTTTACCGCCATGAACAATCAACTGAGGAGTAGACCACTTGTCGACATGCTGCGACGGGTTAAACCTGCATCGGAAAGGCAAGGGAGAGCCAAAAAGTCAGATCGAAGCCACCCATACAATCGCTCCTATCAGAAAAAGTGGAAATAGGCGGTGCCGCCAGAGCCCACACAGGAGAACAATACCCGCCACAGGATGATCGCCGAAAAAGGAAAAGGTCGGTGGCAGGGTTGCCGGCGGCAAGGTGCACAAAGAAGCCAAGCCCCAGGCTCGGTACCGACGGACATGACGAAGCCAACAGGGGAGAACAACCTCGATGATACAACGGAGACTTACTTTTCTCCAGTTTCCTTGGCTTTCTTAGACCAGGGCAGTCCTCCAAAGTCATGATCCCAGAAGTAGCTAGTGAGAGGAACAGACGTGAGATTAGCGGCGTTTCCTCTCAAAAGCTAAGTTGTGCAGCGATAGCGTTCCCACTTACAGTTCGTCCGTCGTATATCCACCATTCCTAGTATCGAAAATCTGTTCGGGTGCGAGAGGGTGAGAAACAAGCGATCAACAAATCAGCGACCATCCCGACGCGAATTCACATGAGGAGAAGGAATTCGAAAGGGATCCGGCAACTGGAAAGCCGAGGTGAGATCGTACGTACACCATCGTGGCAAAATAAAGCTTTAAATCCAAATCCATAGTCGGGGTGTCCTTGGATCCAGCTGGAGACCGATAACGGAGAGATAACCGAGGGGAGGTCAAGTTGAAGATTAAGAGGGGCGCAGCACAAAAGGAACGGGTGGAGGACGTCAGCTGTAGGTACTCCTGTGTACGACCTTCCCACCACCAGGGGGTAGGAAATGAGGAAAAGTGCACCACGATACCGAAACTTACTTTATTGCGAACCCTCCCCACGAAGCTCCAGCCGCGACCGTTCTATGTTCATCGATCTAGCCGCACCAGGCACGCAATTCGAGGACGAGATTGGCAGGGCAAAAAGGGGCACATGAGAAAACGAGGGGGGGAAGGATCGTCAGCGAATATTCCGATATAGAGATAGGACCGCCACCCTTGGGATTGTGGCAACTTCGGACGTAATGGTTGACGAAGAAGGTGCGCCGAACTTACCGGATAGTGCTTGAGTGCATACTTCCAGCCGTGCAGCAAATCGACGAACGGCTTTCCTCCCCAGTCTTTCGTAATAGCATCCGTAAAGTCTAGAAAAAATGAACGTCAGAAACCCCCAATATCCCCGACGTCAGTGGTCATGCTTATACCGGACCTCACACGACATGAGGCCGCAAGGACCACTTACCCTGTCCAAACCCTGTACTGCCGGTTGGGTTAACGGCGATAACAAAGTATCCTTGTTGAGCGA